>QANT01001780.1:0-25712 GCA_003254885.1 Purshia tridentata | reverse complement strand
TTAAGATATCGAAATAGAACACCCTAATATTAAACTGATATATAAAATAATAGAGATATCAGTTTATGAAAACTTTATATTACCATATCGGTTATGTTCAAAACTGATATATATGAAGCGATATATATGCATATTTTTGTAGTAGTGGTGGTTCATTCGGGTTAGAATGCCAATGCAAACAAGAGAAGGTGCTTCTTAATGTCCTTATTGCCAACCGGGCATGTTTTGATGTAAGTTAAACGAAATTAGATTTAGTATGCACCGAAATGATGTTTTCGTGCATTCGTAACAAAAAAGGTGCTTCTTGAGGGCTAGAACGCTAATCCAAGCATGAGAAAGTGCTTTCCCATATTTAATTTCTTGCCCAACAGGCATGTTTCGGCGGAAGATTGGACCAAATTGGATTGAGTATGCGCCGAAATGATGTTTCCGCTCCTTCTAAACACGGAATGTGCTTTGTTAGGGCTAGAATGCTAATCCAAGTGTGAGAAAGCACTTCCCCATGTCTTTCTTGCCAACCGATAACTTTTTGGTGCAAGTTTGGGCAAACTGTACTCAGTGTGCACCGAAATGACGTTTTGGTTTATTCTGAACGCCTAAAGTGGTTGTTTAGGGCTAGCACGCTAATCGGGACATTAGAAAGTGCTTCCTCATCTCTTTCATGCCAACGGGAACGTTTTCACGCAATTTGGACGAGATTAGACTGAGTAGGCACGAAAAGAAATTTTTGTTCTATCCACACATGAAATGTGCTTCTTTAGGCCAAGAACGCTAATCCAAGTGTGAGAAAGTGCTTCCATATGTCTTTCTTGCCAACCGGGCACGTTTTGGTGCAACGTCAACTAAATTGCACCCGGCGTGCACGCAAATGACGCTTTTGTGCATTCTAAACACTTAAAGATTTTCCTTAGGTCTAGAACGCTAGTCGAGACACGAGAAACTTCTTTCCCATGTGTTTCTTGCCGACCAGGCACTTTTGGGTGCAATCAGATGAACTAGACTTAGAATGCATTGAAATGATGTTGTAGTTCCTTATGAACACGAAGTGCACTTCTAGAGGGCTAGAACGCTAATCCAAACAAGAGAAAGTGCTTCCCCACGTCTTTCTTGCCAATCTGGCACGTTTGGGTGCAACGTTAACCCAAATTTGACTCAGTGTGCACTGAAATGACGTATCCGTGCATTCTTAGCACC
This sequence comes from Purshia tridentata, assembly GCA_003254885.1. NCBI lineage: Eukaryota > Viridiplantae > Streptophyta > Magnoliopsida > Rosales > Rosaceae > Purshia > Purshia tridentata. Next base: position 24,518 of record QANT01001780.1, on the reverse strand, counting down.
TAAAGTGGTTCTTTTTGGCTAGAACGCTAATTGAGACATGAGAAAGTGCTTCCCAATTTGTCTCACGTCGATCGGGAACGTTTTGGTGTAACTTTAATCAAATTGGACTTAGTGTGCATCGAAAAGACGTTTTCGTGAGCTCCTTAGACCTAAAGTGCTTCTTTAGGATTAGCACGCTAATCGAGACATGGGAAAGTACTTCCTCTTGTCTTTCTTCCCAAGCAAGAACGTTTTGGTGCAATTTGGATGAATTTGGACTGAGCATGCACCGAAATGATGTTTTCGTGCATTCTTAACACCTAAAGTGGTTCTTTAGGGCTAGCACGCGAATCGAGACATGAGAAAGTGCTTCCTCATGTCTTTCTTGCCAACCGGGCACGTTTTGATGCAATTTACGAGAAAGTAGACTGAGCATACACCGAAATGATGTTTTTGTTCATTCTTAACACAAAATGTGCTTCTTGAGGTCTAGAATGTTAATCCAAGCAAGAGAAGGTGCTTCCTAGTGCCCTTATTGTCAACCGGGCACGTTTTGATGCAAGTTATACGAAATTAGATTGAGTATGCACTGAAATGATGTTTTCGTGCGTTCGTAACAAAAAAGGTGCTTCTTAAGGGCTCGAACGCTAATCGAAACAGGAGAAAGTGCTTCCCCATATCAAACTTCTTGCCAACCGGGCACGTTTCGGTGGTAGATTGGACGAAGTTGGATTGAGTATGCGCTGAAATGACGTTTCCGCTCCTTCTAAACACGGAATATGCTTTGTTAGGGCTAGAATGCTAAGCCAAGCTTGAGATGCGCTTCCCCATGTCTTTCCTGCCAATCGATAACTTTTTTGTGCGACTTTGGACAAACTGTATTGAGTGTGCACCGGAATGACGTTTTGGTTCATTAGAAAGTGCTTCCTCATCTCTTTCTTGCCAATGGGCACGTTTTCACGCAATTTGGAAGAGATTAGACTGAGTAAGCACGAAAAGACATTTTTGTTCTATCCTCACACGAAATGTGCTTCTTTAGGCCGAGAACGCTAATCCAAGTGTGAGAAAGTGCTTCCGTATGTCTTTCTTGCCAACCGGGCACGTTTTGGTGCAACGTCAACTAAATTGCACCCGGTGTGCACGCAAATGACGCTTTTGTGCATTCTAAACACTTAAAGATGTTCCTTAAGTCTACAGCGCTAGTCGAGACATGAGAAACTGCTTTCCCATGTGTTTATTGCCAACTAGGCACTTTTGGGTGCAATCGGATGAACTAGACTTAGAATGCACCGAAATGACGTTGTAGTTCCTTCTAACACACGATGGCCACTTCTTGAGGGCTAGAATGCTAATCCAAACAAGAGAAAGTGCTTACCCATGTCTTTCTTGCCAACCAAGCACGTTTTGGTGCAACGTTAACCCAAATTTGACTCAGTGTACACTGAAATGACGTATTCGTGCATTCTGAGCACCAAAAGTGCTTCCCAATGTGTCTCATACTGATCGGGAACGTTTTGGTGTAACTTTAATCAAGTCGGACTCAGTGTGCACTGAAAAGATGTTTTCATGAGCTCGTTACACCTAAAGTGCTTCTTTAGGGTTAGCACGCTAATCGAGACATGGGAAAGTGCTTCTTCATGTCTTTCTTCCCAAGCAAGAATGTTTTGGTGCAATTTGGACGAATTTGGACTGAGCATGCACCGAAATGATGTTTTCGGGCATTCTTAATACCTAAAGTGGTTCTTTAGGGCTAGCACGCTAATCGAGACATGAGAAAGTGCTTCCCCATGTCTTTCTTGCCAACCGGGCACGTTTTGACGCAATTTACGTGAAAGTAGACTGAGCATCCACCGAAATGATGTTTTTGTTCTTTCTTAACACGAAATGTGCTTCTTGAGGTCTAGAATGTGAATGCAAGCATGAGAACGTGCTTCTTGCCAACCGAGCACGATTTGGTGCAACTTTAACCAAATTGTACATAGTTACACCGAAATGACGTTTCACGGATTCTTAACACCTAAAGTGGCTCATTCGGGTTAGAACGCCAATCCAAACAAGAGAAGGTGCTTCCTAAAGTCCTTATTGCCAACCGGGTACATTTTGATGTGAGTTAAACGAAACTAGATTGAGTGTGCACCGAAATGATGTTTTCGTGCGTTCGTAACAAAAAAGGTGTTTCTTGAGGGCTAGAACGCTAGTCGAAGGACGAGAAAGTGCTTCCCCATATTTAATTTCTTGCCAATCGGGCACATTTCGGTGGAACATTGGACGAAATTGGAATAAGTATGCGCCGAAATGACGTTTCCGCTCCTTCTAAACAGGGAATGTGCTTTGTTAGGGCTAGAATGCTAATCCAAGCATGAGAAAGCGCTTCTCCCTGTCTTTCTTGCCAACCGATAACTTTTTGGTGCAACTTTGGGCAAACTGTACTGAGTTTGCACAGAAATGACGTTTTGGTTCATTCTTAATGCCTAAAGTGGTTCTTTGGGGCTAGCACGCTAATCGGGACATTAGAAAGAGCTTCCTCATCTCTTTCTTGCCAACCGGGCACGTTTTGATGCAATTTGGACGAGGTTAAACTGAGTATGCACAAAAAGACATTTTTGTTCTATCCTCACATGAAATGTGCTTCTTTCGGCCTAGAACGCTAATCCAAGCGTGAGAAAGTGCTTCCCTATGTCTTTCTTGCCAACCGGGCACGTTTTGGTGCAACGTCAACCAAATTGCACACAACGTGCACCCAAATGATGCTTTTGTGCATTCTTAACACTTAAAGATGTTCCTTAGGTCTAGAATGCTAATCGAGACACGAGAAACTGCTTTCCCATGTGTTTCTTGCAAACCTGGCACTTTTGGGTGCAATCGAATGGACTAGACTTTGAATGCACCGAAAAGACGTTGTAGTTCCTTCTGAACACGAAGTGCACTTCCTGAGGGCTAGAACACTAATCCAAACAAGAGAAAGTACTTCCCCACGTCTTTCATGCCAATCGAGCACATTTTGGTGCAATGTTAACCCAAATTTGACTCAGTGTGTACTGAAATGACGTATTCATGCATTCTTAGCACCTAAAGTGGTTCTTTATGGCTAGAACGCTAATCGAGACATGAGAAAGTGCTTCCCAATGTGTATCACGCCGATCGGGAACGTTTTGGTGTAACTTTAATCAAATCGGACTCAGTGTGCACCGAAAAGACGTTTTCGTGAGCTCGTTACACCTAAAGTGCTTCTTTAGGGTTAGCAAGCTAATCGAGACATGGGAAACTGCTTCTTCACGTCTTTCTTGCCAAGCAAGAATGTTTTTGTGCAATTTGGACGAATTTGGACTGAGCATGCATCGAAATAATGATTTCGTGCATTCTGAACACCTAAAGTGGTTCTTTAGGGCTAGCACGCTAATCGAGACATAAGAAAGTGCTTCCTCATGTCTTTCTTGCCAATCGGGCACGTTTTGATGCAATTTACGTGAAAGTAGACTGAGCATGCACCGAAATGATGTTTTTGTTGTTTGTTAACACGAAATGTTCTTCTTGAGGTCTAGAAAGTTAATCCCAGCATGAGAACGTGCTTCTTGCCAATCGAGCATGATTTGGTGCAACTTTAACCAAATTGTACGCAGTGTGCACCGAAATGATGTTTCACGGATTCGTAACACCTAAAGTGGTTCATTCGGGTTAGAATGCCAATCCAAACAAGAGAATGTGCTTCCTAACGTCCTTATTGCCAACCGGGCACGTTTTTATGCAAGTTAAATGAATTAGATTGAGTATGCTTTGAAATGATGTTTTCGTGCGTTCGTAACAAAAAAGGTGCTTCTTGAGGGCTAGAATTCTAATCCAAGCAGGAGAAAGTTCTTCCCCATATCTAATGTCTTGCCAACCGGGCACGTTTCGGTGGTAGAGTGGACGAAATTGGGTTGAGTATGCGGCTAAATGACGTTTGCACTCCTTCTAAACACGGAATGTGCTTTGTTAGGGCTAGAATGCTAATCCAAGCGTGAGAAAGCACTTCCCCATGTCTTTCTTGCCAACCGATAACTTTTTGGTGCAACTGTGGGCAAACTGTACAGAGTATGCACTGAAATGACGTTTTGGTTCATTCTTAACACCTAAAGTGGTTCTTCGGGGCTAGCACGCTAATCGGGACATTAGAAAGTGCTTCCTCATCTCTTTCTTGCCAACCGGGCACGTTTTGGTGCAAATTGGACGAGGTTAGACTGAGTATGCACGAAAAGGCATTTTTGTTCTATCCTCACACAAAATGTGATTCTTTAGGCCTAGAACGCTAATCCAAGCATGAGAAAGTACTTCCCTCTGTCTTTCTTACCAACCGAGCTTGTTTTGGTGCAACTAACCAAATTGCACTCAGTGTGCACCCAAATGACACTTTCGTGCATTCTTAACACTTAAAGTTGTTCCTTAGGTCTAGAACGCTAATCGAGACACGAGAAACTGCTTCCCCATGTGTTTCTTGCCAACCAGGCACTTTTGGGTGCAATCAGATGAACTAGACTCAGAATGCATCGAAATGACGTTGTAGTTCCTTCTGAACATGAACTGCACTTTTTGAGGCCTAGAACGCTAATCCAAACAAGAGAAAGTGTTTACGCATGTCTTTCTTGCCAACCGAGCACCTTTTTGGGTAACGTTAACCCAAATTTGACTCAGTGTGCACGTAAATGATATATCCATGCATTCTTAGCACCTAAAGTGATTCTTTACGGCTAGAACGCTAATCGAGACATGAGAAAGTGCTTCCCAATGTGTCTCACGCCGATCAGGAACGTTTTGGTGTAACTTTTATCAAATCGGACTCAGTGTGCACCGAAAAGACGTTTTCGTGAGCTCGTTGCACCTAAAGTGCTTCTTTAGGGCTAGCACGCTGATCGAGACATGACACAGTGCTTCCCCATGTCTTTCTTGCCAACCGAGCACGTTTTGATGCAATTTACGTGGAAGTAGACTGAGCATGCACCGAAATGATGTTTTAGCTGTTTCTTAACACGAAATGTGCCTCTTGAGGTTTAGAATGCTAATCCAGGCATGAGAGCGTGCTTCTTGCCAACCGAGCACGATATGGTGCAAGTTTAACCAAATTGTACACAGTGTGCACCGAAATGATGTTTCACGCATTCTTAACACCTAAAGTGGTTCATTCGGGTTAGAACGCCAATCCAAACAAGAGAAGGTGCTTCCTGATGTCCTTATTGCCAACCGGGCACGTTTTGGTGCAACTTAAACGAAATTAGATGAGTATGCACCGAAATGATGTTTCCATGCATTAGTAACAAAACAGGTGCTTCTTGAGCTCTAAAACGCTAATCCAAGCCCGAGAAAGTGCTTGCCCATATCTAATTTCTTGCCAACCGGGCACGTTTCGGTGGTGGATTGGATGAAATTGGACTGAGTATGCCCCGGAATGACGTTTCCGCTCCTTCTAAACACGGAATGTGCTTTGTTAGGGCTAGAATGCTAATCCAAGCATGAAAAAGCGCTTCCCCATGTCTTTCTTGCCAACTGATAACTTTTTGGTGCAACTTTGGCCAGACTGTACTGAGTGTGCACCGAAATGACGCTTTCGGGACATTAGAAAATGCTTCCTCATCTTTTTCTTACTAACCAGACACGTTTTGCTGCAATTTGGACGAGGTTAGACTGAGTATGCATGAAAATACATTTTTGTTCTATCGTCCTACGAAATGTGCTTCTTTAAGCCTAGAACGCTAACCCAAGCGTGAGAAAGTGCTTCCCTATGTCTTTCTTGCCAACCGGGCACGCTTTGGTGCGACGTCTGCCAAATTGCACTCAGCGTGCACCCAAATGACGCTTTTGTGCATTCTTAACACTTAAAGTTGTTCCTTAGGTGTAGAACGCTAATCGAGACATGAGAAACTGCTTCCCCATGTGTTTCTTGCCAACCGGGCACTTTTGGGTGCAATCGGATCAACTAGACTTAGAATGCACCAACATGACGTTCTAGTTCCTTCTAAACACGAAGTGTACGTCTTGAGGGCTAGAACGCTAATCCAAAGAAGAAAAAGTGCTTCCCCATGTCTTTCTTGCCAACCGAGGACGTTTTGGTGCAACGTTAACCCAAATTTGACTCAATGTGCACTGAAATGACGTATCCGTGGATTCTTAGCACCTAAAGTGGTTCTTTACAGTTGGAACGCTAATCGAGACATGAGAAAGTGCTTCCCAATGTGTCCCACGCCAATCAGGAACGTTTGTTGAAACTTTAAACAAATCGGACTCAGTGTGCACCAAAAAGACGTTTTCGTGAGCTCATTACAACTAAAGTGCTTCTTTAGGGTTAGCACGCTAATCAAGACATGGGAAAGTGCTTCCTCATGTCTTTCTTGCCGAGCAAGAACGTTTTGGTGCAATTTGGGCGAATGTGGACTGAGTATGCACCGAAATGATGTTTTCATGCATTCTTAACACCTAAAGTGGTTTTCTAGGCCTAACACGCTAATCGAGACAAGAGAAAGTGGTTCCTCATGTCTTTCGTGCCAACCGGGCACGTTTTGATGCAATTTACGTGAAAGTAGACTAAGCATGCACCGAAATGATGTTTTAGTTGTTTCTTAACACGAAATGTGCTTCTTGTGGTCTAGAATGTTAATCAAAGACAAGAGAAAGTGCATCCCCATGTCTTTCTTGCCAACCGATAACTTTTTGGTGCAACTTTGGCCAAACTGTACTGGGGATGCATCGAAATGACGTTTTGGTTCATTCTTAACACCTAAAATGGTTCTTTAGGGCTAGCACGCTAATCGGGATATTAGAAAGTGCTTCTTCATCTCTTTCTTGCCATCCGGGCACGTTTGGGTGCAATTTGGACGAGGTCAGACTCAGTATGCATGAAAAGACATTTTTGTTCTATCATAACACGAAACGTGCGTCTTCAGGCCTAGAACGCTAACCCAAGTGTGAGAAAGTGCTTCCTTATGTCTTTCTTGCCAACCGGGCACGTATTGGTGCAACGTCAACCAAATTGCACTCAGCGTGCACCTAAACGACTCTTTCGTGCATTCTTAACACTTAAAGTTTTTCCTTAGGTCTAGAATGCTAATCGAGACACGAGAAAGTGGTACGCCATGTGTTTCTTGCCAACCGGGAACTTTTGGGTGAAATCGGATGAACTTGACTTAGAATGCACTGAAATGACGCTGTAGTTCCTTCTGAACAGGAAGGGCACTTCTTGAGGGCTAGAACGCTAATCCAAACGTGAGAAAGTGCTTCCCCGTGTCTTTCTTGCCAACCGAGCACGTTTTGGTGCAATGTTAACCCAAATTTGACTCAGTGTGCATTGAAATGACGTATTCGTGCATTCTTAGCACCTAAAGTGGTTCTTTACGGCTAGAACGCTAATCGAGACATGAGAAAGTGCTTCCCAATGTGTCTCACGCTGATCGGGAACATTTTGGTGTAACTTTAATCAAATTGGACTCAGTCTGCATCGAAATGACATTATTGTGAGCCCATTACACCTAAAGTGCTTTTTTAGGGTTAGCACGCTAATCGAGACATCGGAAAGTGCTTCCTCATATCTTTCTTTCCAAGCAAGAATGTTTTGGTGCAATTTGAGCGAATTTGGATTGAGTATGCACCGAAATGATGTGTTCGTGCATTCTTAACACCTAAAGTGGTTATTTAGGGCTACCATGCTAATCGAGACATTAGAAAGTGCTTCCTCATGTCTTTCTCTCCAACCGGGCACGTTTTGATGCAATTTACATGAAAGTAGAGTGAGCAAGCACCGAAATGATGTTTTAGTTCTTTCTTAACACGAAATGTGCTTCTTGAGGTCTAGAATGCAAATCCACGGATTAGAACATGGTTCTTGCAAACCGAGCACGATTTGGTGCAACTCTAACCAAATTGCACATAGTGTGCACTGAAATGACATTTCACGCATTCTTAACATCTAAAGTGGTTAATTCGGGTTAGAATGCCAATCCAAACAAAAAGAAGGTGCTTCCTAATGTCCTTATTGCCAATCGGGCACGTTTTGATGCAAGTTAAACGAAATTAGATTGAGTATGCATCGAAATCATTTTTTTGAGCGTTCGTAACAAAAAAGGTGCTTCTTGACGGCTAGAACGCTAATCTAAGCACGAGAAAGTGCTTCCCCATATCTAATTTCTTGCCAACCGGGCACGTTTCGGTGCAAGATTGGATGAAATTGGACTGATAATTGCCAAAATGGCATTTCTGCCCCTTCTAAACATGGAATGTGCTTTGTTAAGGCTAGAATGCTAATCCAAGCATGAGAAAGCGTTTCCCCATGTCTTTCTTGCCAACCGATAGCTGTTCGGTGCAACTTTGGCCAAACTGTACTAAGTGTTCACCGAAATGATGTTTTGGTTCATTCTTAACACCCAAAATGGTTCTTTAGGGCTAGCACGCTAATCTGGACATTAGAAAGTGCTTCCTCATCTTGTTCTTGCCAACCAGACACGTTTTGGTGCAATTTGGACGAGGTTAGACTGAGTATGCACAAAAATACATTTTGTTTCTATCCTCACATGAAATGTGGTTCTTAAGACCTAGAACCCTAATCCAAGCGTGAGAAAGTGCCTCCCTATGTCTTTTTTGCCAAAACGCCAAGAAAATTACACTCAGCTCACACCCAAATGATGCTTTCGTGCATTCTTAACACTTAAAGTTGTTCCTTAGGTCTAGAATGCTAATCGACACATGAGAAACTGCTACCCCATGTGTTACTTGCCAACCAGGCACTTTTGGATGCAATCGGATGAACTAGACCTAGAATGCACTGAAATGACGTTGTAGTTCCTTCTGAACACGAAGTGCACTTCTTGAGGGCTAGAATGCTAATCTAAACAAGAGAAAGTGCTTCCCCAAGTCTTTCTTGCCAACCGAGCACGTTATCGTGCAATGTTAACCTAAATATGACTCAATGTGCGTAAAATGATGTATTCGAGCATTCTTAGCACCTAAAGTGGTTCTTTACGGCTAGAACGCTAATCGAGACATGAAAAGTGCTTCCCAATGTGCATCACGCCGATCGGGAACAATTTGTTGTAACTTTAATAATATCGAACTCAGTGTGCCCCGAAATGACGATTTCGTGAGCTCGTTACACCTAAAGTGCTTCTTTAGGTTTAGCACGCTAATCGAGACATCGAAAAGTGCTTCTCATGTCTTTCTTGCCAAGCAAGAACGTTTTAGTGCAATTTTGACGAATTTGGACTGAGTATGCTCCGAAATGATGTTTTCGTGCATTCTTAACACCTAAAGTGGTTCTTTAGGGCTAGCACGCTAATCGAGACATGAGAAAGTGCTTCTTCATGTCTTTCTTGCCAACCAGGCACGTTTTGATGCAATTTACATGAAAGTAGACTGAGCATGCACCGAAATGATGTTTAGTTCTTTCTTCACACAAAATGTGCTTCTTGAGGTCTAGAATGCTAATCCAAGCATGGAAGGTGCTTCTTACCAACTGAGCACGATTTGGTGCAACTTTAACCAAATTGTACACAATGGGCACCGAAATGACGTTTCACGCATTCTTAACACCCAAAGTGGTTCATTCGGGTTATAACGCCAATCCAAATAAGAGAAGGTGCTTCATAATGTCCTTATTGCCAACAGGGCACGTTTTGATGCAAGTTAAACGAAATTAGATTGAGTATGCACCGAAATGATGTTTTCGTGCGTTCGTAACAAAAAAGTTGCTTCTTGAGGGTTAGAACGCTAATCTGAACACGAGAAAGCGCTTCCCCAAATCTAATTTCTCACCAACCGGGCACGTTTCGATGGAAGATTGGGCGAAATTGGTTTGAGTATGCGCCGAAATGACGTTTCCGCTCGTTCTAAACACGGAATGTGCTTTGTTAGGGCTAGAATGCTAATCCAAGCATGAGAAAGCACTTCCCCATGTCTTTCTTTCTAATCGATAACTTTTTGGTGCAACTTTGGCCAAACTGTACTGAGTGTGCACCGAAATTACGTTTTGGTTCATTCTTAACACCTAAAGTGGTTCTTTAGGTCTAGCACGCTAATCAGGACATTAGAAAGTGCTTCCTAATCTCTTTCTTGCCAACCGGGCACGTTTTGGTGCAATTTGGACGACGTTAGACTAAGTATGCACGAAAAGACATATTTGTCCTATCTTCACACGAAATGTCCTTCTTTAGGCCTAGAAAGGTAATCCAAGCGTGAGAAAGTGCTTTCCTATGTCTTTCTTGCCAACCAAAATGCACTCAACATGCACCCAAATGAAGCTTTCGTCCATTCTTGACACTAGTTGTTCCTTAGGTCTATAACGCTAATCGAGACAAGAGAAATTGCTTCCCCACGTGTTTCTTGCCAACCGGGCACTTTTGGGTGCAATCGGACGAACTAGACTTAGAATGCACCGAAATGATGTTGTAGTTCCTTCTGAACACGAAGGGCACTTCTTGAGGGCTAGAACGCTAATCCAAACAAGATAAAGTGCTACCCCATGTCCTTCTTGCCAACTGAGCACGTTTTGGTACAACGTTAACCCAAATTTGACTCAGTGTGCACTGAAATGACGTATTCGTGCATTCTTAGCACCTAAAGTGGTTCTGTATGGCTAGAACGCTAATCGAGACATGAGCAAGTGCTTCCCAATGTGTCTGCTTCCTCATGTCTTTCTTCCCAAGCAAGAATGTGTTGGTGCAATTTGGACAAATTTGGACTGAGTATGCACCAAAATGATGTTTTCGTGCATTCTTAACACCTAAAGTGGTTCTTTAGGGCTAGCACGCTAATCGAGACATGAGAAAGTGCTTCCTCATGTCTTTCTCTCCAACCGGGCACGTTTTGATGCAATTTACAAGAAAGTAGATTGAGCATGCACCGAAATGATGTTTTAGTTCTTTCTTAACACGAAATCTACTTCTTGAGGTCTAGAATGCTAATCCAAGCATGAGAACGTGCTTCTTGCCAACCGAGCACGATTAAGTGCAACTTTAACCAAATTGTACACAGTATGCACCGAAATGACGTTTCATGCATTCTGAACACGTTAAGTGGTTCATTCGGGTTAGAACTCCAATCCAAACAAGGGAAGGTGCTTCCTAATGTCCTTATTGCCAATTGAGCACGTTTTGATGCAAGTTAAACAAAATTAGATTGAGTATGCACCGAAATGATGTTTTCGTGTGTTCGCAACCAGAAAGGTGCTTCTTGAGGGCTAGAACGCTAATCCAAGCACAAGAAAGTGATTCCCCCTATCTAATTTCTTGCCAACCGGGCACGTTTCGGTGGAAAATTGGACGAAATTGGGCTGAGTATGCACCGAAATGACGTTTCCACTCCTTCGACACATGGACTGTGGTTTTATAGAGCTAGAATTGTAATCCAAGCATGAGAAAGGGCTTCCCCATGTCTTTCTTGCCAACCGATAACTTTTTGGTGCAACTTTGGCCAAACTATACTGAGTCCGCACCGAAATGACGTTTTGGTTCATTCTTAACACCTAAAGTGGTTCTTTGGGGCTAGCACGCTAATCGAGACATTAGAAAGTGCTTCCTCATCTCTTTCTTGCTAACTGGGCACGTTTTGGTGCAATTTGGACGAGGTTAGACTGAGTATGCATGAAAAGACATTTTTTTTCTATCCTCACACAAAATGTGCTTCTTTAGGCCTAGAACGCTAATCCAAGCGTTTGAAAGTGCTTTCCTACGTCTTTCTTGCCAACCGGGTACTTTTTCCGGCAACATCAACCAAATTGCACTAAGCGTGCACCCAAATGACGCTTTCGTGCATTCTTAATACTTAAAGTTGTTCCTTAGGTCTAGAAGGCTAATCGAGACACGAGAAACTGCTTCCCTATATGTTTCTTGTGAATCAGGCACTTTTGGGTGCAGTCAGATTAACTAGACTTAGAATGCACCGAAATGACGTTGTAGTTCCTTCTGAACATGAAGTGCACTTCTTGAGGGCTAGAACGCTAATCCAAATAGGAGAAAGTCTTTCCCCCATGTCTTTATTGCCAACCTTGCACGTTTTGGTGCAACGTTAACCCAAATTTGACTCAATGTCCACTGAAATGACGTATTCGCGCATTCTTAGCACCTAAAGTGGTTCTTTACGGCTAGAACGCTAATCGAGACATGAGAAAGTGCTTCCCAATGTGTCTCACGCCGATCGGGAATGTTTTGGTGTAACTTTAATCAAATCGGACTCAATGTGCACCGAAATGACATTTTCGTGAGCTCGTTACACCTAAAGTGCTTCTTTAGGGTTAACACGCTAATCGAGACATGGGAAAGTGCTTCCCCATGTCTTTCTTGCCAAGTAAGAACGTTTTGGTGCAATTTGGGCAAATTTGGTCTAAGTATGCACCGAAATGATGTTTTCGAGCATTCTTAACACCTAAAGTGGTTCTTTAGGGCTAGCACGCTAATCGAGACATGAGAAAGTGCTTCCTCATGTCTTTCTTGCCAACCGGGCACGTTTTGCTGAAATTTACATGAAAGTAGACTAAGCATGCGCCGAAATGATTTTTTAGTTCTTTCTTAACACGAAATGTGCTTCTTGAGGTCCAGAATGCTAATCCAAGCATTAGAACGTGCTTCTTACCAACTGAGCATAATTTGGTGCAACTTTAACCAAATTGTTCACAGTGTGCACCGAAATGACGTTTCACGCATTCTTAACACCTAAAGTGATTCATTCGACTTAGAACGCCAATCCAAGCAAGAGAAGGTGCTTCCGAATGTCCTTATTGCCAACCTGGCATGTTTTGATGCAAGTTAAATGAAATTAGATTGAGTATACACCGAAATGATGTTTTCGTGCGTTCGTAACAAAAAAGATGCTTCTTGAGGGCTAGAGCGCTAATCCAAGCACGAGACAGTGCTTCCCCATATCTAATTTCTTGCCATCCGGGCACATTTTGGTGGAAAATTGGACGAAATTGGACTAAGTATGCGCTGAAATGACGTTTCCGCTCCTTCTAAACACGGCATGTACTTTGTTAGGGCTAGAATGCTAATCCAAGCATGAGAAAGCGCTTCCCATGTCATTCTGGCCGACCGATAACTTTTTGGTGCAACTTTAGCCAAGCTATACTAATTGTGCACCGAAATAACGTTTTCGTTCATTCTTAACACCTAAAGTGGTTCTTTAGGGCTACCACACTAATCAAAACATGGGAAAGTGCTTCCTCATGTCTTGCCAACCGAGGACGTTTTGATGCAATTTACATGAAAGTAGACTGAGCATGCACCGAAATGATGTTTTAGTTCTTTCTTAACACGAAATGTGCTTCTTGAGGTCTAGAACGCTAATCCAAGCATGAGAACGTGCTTCTTGCCAATCGAGCATAATTTGGTGCAACTTTAACCAAATTGTTCACAGTGTGCACCGAAATGACATTTCACGCATTCTTAACACCTAAAGTGATTCATTCGGCTTAGAACGCCAATCCAAGCAAGAGAAGGTGCTTCCGAATGTCCTTATTGCCAACCTGGCATGTTTTGATGCAAGTTAAATGAAATTAGATTGAGTATACACCGAAATGATGTTTTCGTGCATTCGTAACAAAAAAGGTGCTTCTTAAGGGCTTGAACGCTAATCCAAGCATGAGAAAGTGCTTCCCCGTATCTAATTTCTTGCCAACCAGGCACGTTTCGATGGAAGATTGGACGAAATTGGACTAAGTATGCGCTGAAATGACGTTTCCGCTCCTTCTAAACACGGCATGTACTTTGTTAGGGCTAGAATGCTAATCCAAGCATGAGAAAGCGCTTCCCATGTCATTCTGGCCGACCGATAACTTTTTGGTGCAACTTTAGCCAAGCTATACTAATTGTGCACCGAAATAACGTTTTCGTTCATTCTTAACACCTAAAGTGGTTCTTTAGGGCTACCACACTAATCAAAACATGGGAAAGTGCTTCCTCATGTCTTGCCAACCGAGGACGTTTTGATGCAATTTACATGAAAGTAGACTGAGCATGCACCGAAATGATGTTTTAGTTCTTTCTTAACACGAAATGTGCTTCTTGAGGTCTAGAACGCTAATCCAAGCATGAGAACGTGCTTCTTGCCAATCGAGCATAATTTGGTGCAACTTTAACCAAATTGTTCACAGTGTGCACCGAAATGACATTTCACGCATTCTTAACACCTAAAGTGATTCATTCGGCTTAGAACGCCAATCCAAGCAAGAGAAGGTGCTTCCGAATGTCCTTATTGCCAACCTGGCATGTTTTGATGCAAGTTAAATGAAATTAGATTGAGTATACACCGAAATGATGTTTTCGTGCATTCGTAACAAAAAAGGTGCTTCTTAAGGGCTTGAACGCTAATCCAAGCATGAGAAAGTGCTTCCCCGTATCTAATTTCTTGCCAACCAGGCACGTTTCGATGGAAGATTGGACGAAATTGGACTAAGTATGCGCTGAAATGACGTTTCCGCTCCTTCTAAACACGGCATGTACTTTGTTAGGGCTAGAATGCTAATCCAAGCATGAGAAAGCGCTTCTCCATGTCTTTCTTGCTAACCGATAACTTTTTGGTGCAACTTTGGCCAAACCGTACTGAGTGTGCACCGAAATGGCATTTTAGTTCCTTCTTAACACCTAAAGTGGTTCTTTAGGGCTAGCACGCTAATCGGGACATTAGAAAGTGCTTCCTCATCTCTTTCTTGCCAACCGGGCATGTTTTGGTACAATTTGGACGAGGTTAGACTGCGTATGCATTAAAAGACATTTTTGTTCTATCCTCACACGAAATGTGCTTCTTTAGGCCTAGAACGCTAATCCAAGCATGAGAAAGTGCTTCCCTATGTCTTTCTTGCCAACTGGGCACGTTTTGGTGCAACATCAACCAAATTGCACTCAGCGTGCACCCAAATGACGCTTTCGTGAGCTCGTTATACCTAAAGTGCTTATTTAGGCTTAGCTAATCGAGACATGAGAAAGTGCTTCCTCATGTCTTTCTTGCCAGGCAAGAACGTTTTGGTGCAATTTGGGCAAATTTGGACTGAGTATGCACTGAAATGATGTTTTCGTGCATTCTTTACACCTAAAGTGGTTCTTCAGGGATATCGCGCTAGTCAAGACATGAGAAAGTGCTTCCTTATGTCTTTCTTCCCAACCGGGCACGTTTTCATGCAAGTTAAACGAAATTCGATTGAGTGTGCACCGAAATGTTGTTTTCGTGCGCTTGTAACAACAAAAGTGCTTCTTGAGGCTTAGATTGCTAATCCAAGCATGCGAAAGTGCTTCCCCATATCTAATTTCTTGCCAACGGGACACGTTTTGGTGGAAGATTGGACGAAATTGGACTGAGTATTCGCCGAAATGACATTTCCGCTCCTTGTAAACACGGAATGTGCTTTGTTAGGTATAAAATGCTAATCCAAGCATGAGAAAGTGCTTTTCCATCTCTTTCTTGCCAACCGATAACTTTTTATCGCAACTTTGGCCAAACTGTACTGGGTGCGCACGAAATGACGTTTTGGTTCATTCTTAACACCTAAAGTGGTTCTTTAGGGCTAGCACAGTAATCGGGACATTAGAAAGTGCTTCCTTATCTCTTTCTTGCCAATCTGGCACGTTTTGGTGCAATTTGGACGAGGTTAGATTGAGTATGCACGAAAAGACATTTTTGTTCTATCCTCACATGAAATGCGCTTCTTTAGCCCTAGAACACTAATCGAACCGTGAGAAAGTTCTTCACTATGTCTTTCTTGCCAACCGGGCACGTTTTGGTGCAACGTCAACCAAATTGCACTCAGCTTGCACCCAAATGACGCTTGCGTGCATTCTTAACACTTAAAGTTCTTCCTTAGGTCTAGAACGCTAATCGAGACACGAGCAACGGCTTCCCCATGTGTTTCTTGCCAACCGGGCACTTTTGGGTACAATCAGATGAACTAGACTTAGAATGCGCCGAAATGACTTCGTAGTTCCTTCTGAACACGAAGTGCACTTCTTGAGGGCTAGAACGCTAATCCAAACAAGAGAAAGTGCTTCCCCATGTCCTTCTTGCCAACCGAGCACGTTTTAGTGCAACGTTAACCCAAATTTGACTCAGTGTGCACTGAAATGACGTATTCGTGCATTATTAGCACCTAAAGTGGTTCTTTACGGCCAGACCGCTAATCGAGACATGAGAAAGTGCTTCCCAATGTGTCTCACGCCGATCGAGAACGTTTTGGTGTAACTTTAATCAAATCAGACTCAGTGTGCACCGCAATGACGTTTTCGTGAGCTCGTTACACCTAAAGTCCTTCTTTAGGGTTAGCACGCTAATCGAGACTTGGGAAAGTGCTTTCTCTTGTCTTTCTTGCCAAGCAAGAACATTTTGGTTCAATTTGGGCTAATTTGGACTGAGTAAGCACCGATATGATGTTTTCGTGCGTTCTTAACACCTAAAGTTGTTCTTTAGGGCTAGCACGCTAATAGAGACATAAGAAAGTGCTTCGTACTGTCTTTCTTGCCAACCGGGCACGTTTTGATGCAATTTACATGAAAGTAGACTGAGGATGCACCGAAATGATGTTTTAGTTCTTTCTTAACACGAAACGTGCTTCTTGAGGTCTAAAATGCTAATCCAAGCATGAGAACGTGCTTCCTGCTAACCGAGCACGATTTGGTGCAACTTTAACCAAATTGTACACAGTGTGCACGGAGATGACGTTCACGCATTCTTAACACCTAAAGTGGTTCATTCGGGTTAGAACACCAATCCAAACAAGAGAAGGTGCTTCCTAATGTCCTTATTCCCAACCGGGCACGTTTATGCAAGTTAAACGAAATTAGATTGCGTATGCACCGAAATGATGTTTTCGTGCGTTCGTAACAATAAAGGTGCTTCTTGAGGGCTAGAACGCTTCCCCATATCTAATTTTTTGCCAACCGGGCACGTTTTGGTGGAAGATTGGACGAAATTGGACTGAGTATGCGCCGAAATGATGTTTCCGCTCCTTCTAAACACGGAATGTGCTTTGTTAGTGTCACGGCCCGACCCTCGAGCACGTGAAAACCAACTGAAACTGAAAACTGTTTCCTGAAACTGTGGGCGCCTTTCTGAAACTGTGAGCAATTAATATAAAATAATTTACTGAAAACAACTGTAATTTACAAAAGCACATTTATAAAACCAAGCCATAAAACTCTTTACACGAAAATCAAATTGTAAAATGAAGTTCTGAAGAGCTGCAGGTCCCACTGCCTCGTCTTTTCTCCACTCCCTCCTGATCCTGCTTATCCTGCAAAACCAAACTCTGCACCCAACCATAGGTGCACCGGGTTTAAACACAAACCCGGTAAGCTCACTAGAGCTCGTATGAGTGAAATCTAACTGGAAACCTCAAAACAAGCTCAATTAAAATAATCAAATCATAGAACCAACTTAAACCTCAAATTGTAAATTCACCCAATTACCAATCAATCGTCCACTAACTAATACCAACGATTCCCTCTCTAGTAAAACACTGATCCTCAACTTGGTCACAAAATCCTCTAAACCAAACAAATCTACTAAAGCCCATATTTCTCAAATATCCTCAAATAACGGAATTAAACCCTTAGCACCAAAGATAAGGAATTCCTAACTTCACAGATTCTCAAGCTCAACTGAATCTTCCACTATCGTCAAATAGATTCCTTAAGTTACACCTCAAGCTCAAAACTTAGAAACCAACTAAATTTCCCAATAACTTAGAAACAACTTTCATTTAAACCCTTGACCTCAAATAACCTCTATTACTCAAACCACGGTAACCGATTCTCGCCTAATCCTTTAAATTCAACAGTTCTCAACACCTCATTGTCACGCTTTGAGATTCCCCAGCTTTAAAGCATTTCATAAAATTTATGAAAGGGAAAAATAGTTACCAAATTCAAATCCGTTTTTAAAAACTCTTAGAAATCAGTAAATCTGATCAAAGTCTCAAATTATTAAACAAGAACTGTAATTTAATAACCAAAAATCAATCTGTAAATTGACAAGATAAGGAAATCGTCACCCAATCCACATCCAGCTAACCTGCCGTACATGCGTAGCGCCCACAGCCTGCCGTACGCATGCAGGGCCAATAATTCTGCCGTACATGTGCTGAGCCGAAGTCTGTCATACACATGCAGGGCCAACAAACTGCCATATGTGCACGCAGGGCCACCCCCAAAGGGCAAGGAATCCCGACACACGGCCCAAAGCCTATGTGAGTGCCGTGATGGGTCCCAAAGACCTTATGCAATCTAAGAAGCTGAACGAGTACCAATTGGGTGCTTTGAAAACAGTACCAATTCGAAAAGGAATATTTTTATTTCAAATCACCAAAAACCAAGTTCAAAACCTTTTTGATATGACGAGAAAATTAACCAAAACTCAAACTTAAAATTAAATCCTTTCTTAAAGAACCAAAAGTTACCAAAAACTGTTAAGTAAAATTAGATCTTTAACTTTAATCAAGAATAAACTAAGTTCTCAAAATCAGTTCCTAAACCAAAATCCACACTAGCTCACGGCACAAAACACCTTAAAAAGCAATAACCTTAAACCCCGGGAATCCCAATCCAAACCAAAAGTCTCCACCTGGACTCACCAATCCTCAACAAACCACTAGTCCTTACTTAGTCCTCAATTAATCCTTTAAATCATCAGAAATTCCAAACTTGCCCCTCTCTTCACACGTCCGTAACTTCCAAACCGTAGCTCCGTTTAACGCGTGCTACGTGTATACGAACTCGTGAGGACGAGACCTTTCCAACGAATCCAAGGTCAACGCAAAAACCTTGCTCGAACTCAAAGTCAACTTTTGCCCCCAAGTTAAAAAGTCAAACTTTAAAATTCGAAAAACCTCCAAAACGTTTTACTTTCCCAAATTAAAATCCCGAAAACCTTTAAAAAGCTTTTCAAAACAACTTTGGAAGGTACGAGGTGTTACAGTTTTCCTGTCATCTAATTAAAGAACCATAATTGATTCAATGTGTATAATCTGTTAACCAATCAGTTTGAACTATCTCATTCATGTTTTAATTTGTACATAATTAAACTTTATCATCTATTGGATTGATAAACAAATATGAATTTTAGTTTTTGTAATTGCTTCCACTTACTAGCTATTGTCACTTATATAAGATATGTGGTCTGTGTATATATTGTTAATGATATGCAGTAGTGGTGGTGTTTACTAATTGTGGTTTAAAAACTATGGAAGTCAAGTTGGATGATCATTATTTAATTATTTTTCCATTTATTTTTCAACTCCCATCCGAATTAAAAAAAGCATAAAAATAAAAGGGACAGTGGTTATTTGGTTGTTTTTAATAGAATTTGCTGTTGTTGTACCAAAAAGCAAGATAAATACCTTGCTCTGTTTTCATATATAAACCGTCCTAGCTAGGTAACCACCTAATGTCTTTCATGTTGTATTCTGATTGGAGGGTATTATAGCAGAACTAATAATTAATTACTAGCTGCAGATTTTATTTGACAAAATTAGACTGATATTTAATTACCGACATGGATAAAATTCAATATCACATGCATTTGCACTTTTTTTGCTTGTAGGGAGCATTTGATCTAGGCAAAGAAAGTAGGAGGGGAGTGCTGGCCTCTACTAGCAGTAAATGGAGGTCTTTCAAGACTGCACTAACCACAAAATACAAATTTCCATTCAAATACAATCCGAAAGCTTTACAGCGGTGACCTAAGGAGTACAAGTTCATTGAGCAAGAGCATTGCATTGCTTTTGCTGCACACCGATTATCCAACAAGTTTCTGGTAAAGATAATTATTTCCCTTTGGTACTTGTGGTACATATATGTTTAATAGATGATGGCCTTTATAGTCTAATATGCATGTGGTACGTGTTTTGGTCATCTTAGGAACTACAGGAAACTTAAAGGCAAAAAACTACAAAGTGCAAGTATCATCATAGATTGTCAAGGAAGTGACATATTGGCTTGGAGGAGGAACTATTAAGCCTAGCTATATTCTTATCCCCTAATTGAATTTTTCAATAGGCGTAAGTACTTGGAATTGGAGGTTGGACTAATTAAATGGTTTTTTGCTGAGTAGAAGAAAAAGAATGTTTGGAGGATGATCTAGACCGATCTATCCTATGGAAAAAAGCTAGGGAGGACTCTAATGGGAACTTGATTAAAGAAGTAGAGTTAGTGGCCAAAGTCATAGTAAGCAAGTGAATAAGTGTCATTTGGGTTGGATAATTGATATACTAATTTTAGGTATGATTATATTCTATTTTCCTTGTGTATTTGACAGGATGAGTTGCTGGAAAAAAAGAAAGCTGTAGAGTTGAAGGTGGAAGGTGCAAATGATGTTCTATCCATGGCCTTGGGTACTTTGGAGCATTATGAAAGGGTAAGGGCTGTGGGTGGGTTCCCCGCACAGTATACTTCAACATACCAAAAAGGCCTAGGGAATTGATTTTTAATGCTGGTGGGCTATATTGAAAAGCAGAATGAAGAATTAATTGAAAGAATTGTGAAACTAGAGTCAAGGGACAATGGGGCTAAAGCTGCTACATCAAAGCATGTTCCAAGTACTGGGATAATTTCTGATAAAGCAAGTTGCTTCTATGAGGACAAGTGCAAGGCTGAAAGTGTTGATCTTGAAAAGAAGATGAAGAAGTTATTGAAGTATTGTATATGGACAAGCTGAAAAACTTGGAATTAAAGGTAACATATGAATCTTTGGTGACATTTTCATATCCAATTAATAAAAGAATAAAGTTTAATTGGTCTAATCCAAAAATTAATATGTAGTTGGACTAATGATTTGTTGTCTTTGAGTAGGGGAAATCGTGCAAATTGACAGTAGTAGATGTCAGCAACATTGTTGCGTATGGTACAATCATTGATGCATCATCCGACACAGTACATGGTGCTCCCTTGGGTGAGAGAATCGTGCGGGTTTCCATTGACATTTCTAGTAAGGAAGATGCCTTGCTTCCAATCCCGGGGGACGAGCTAATAACAATTGGGCAGCCTGTTGGAAGCCATGTGGCTTGGCCACAAGCACTTGTTATCATAGGGAACAACAAGGTAAATACCAATTTTAACCCACATGTCTAGTACCAACATCAGTTGGTTAATTTAATAATTGTCACTAACATAATTTGTCTTTGATATGTTCTTCAAAGAAAAAGCAGGTTAACACAATGGTGAAGGAGCTATTCAAGAAGGTTGCAGCCGAAAAGAATGTTCCAAAGAAATGCAAGTTGCTGTATCGCTTTGCTAAGGACGCGATGGTCATTAGTGGAAGATCCATTAGCGTAGATGTGGAGGAAGACGTATTTGCAACTGTCCAAAGAATTTATTTCTTGAAAGATGATATTATTGCCACATTGGAGATGGGAGGAACTTTTAGCCACATGCATAGTTGTCTACATGAGGTTTTATTTACTCTTTGATTAATTACATTTGCTTTATTGTTTTCCATCTTTACACCTTGTGATACGTCCTCATCTTTAAATGAATGTTAGGAAGCTATATGATATGCTTATCGAATCCAACATGACAAAAATGGTTGGTTTAATGGATCTTGCAAGCATCTCTGTGGGAATTGGAAACTCGAAGCGAAGATCAACCTACCTAGCGGACAGATTCCAGCAAGGAAAATGTGACCGTGTATTTTTAGTACCATTCAATTCTAGGTAACTCGAGTTATTTACTAATTCTTTTAATACCAGTTTAACGCTTACCATTTATGTTATGCTAACAGAAGTGTAATTTGGCAGCAACTACTGGATTTTGACCATTTTTAGTAAAGAAAAAGATGTGGTCCACATCATGGACCCTCTCCAAAACAAACCCATAACCAAGAGTGGAAGGAAGTCGTGAACACGTAAGTTGTTGTTCATTCATTCTTTTTTAGTAATATGCATTATATATTGAAATGAAGTACAACTTGAACTTGTTTTTTGGCAATTAAGTGCAATCCGATAATTTAATATAGGCGTTATGGGAAGATAAGGTCGAAAATTACCACAATGGAAGCATCTCTCTGTAAGTGCCTTTGTATTACTTAAGTATTTAAGCTACTTTTGTGATGGAGAATAGACTAATTAGGATGTGATTGTTATAACTCTATGTGTGCTGCCCTTTGCTGGTATGTAGTGTCCTAAACAACTGTGTGGTGTTGAATGTGGCTATTATGTCATGAGATACATGAAGGAGATTATTAAAGACACAAGTCTTTCTTTTGAGTCAAAGGTATTTTAGTATAAATCAGTTGGACAATAATTTGGTTTACCTTTTTGTCTTAGTTTTGTCATCAATAAATAATCTTGGATACATTAAATTACAATAAGCAGATACTACCTTATAAGATGGTGTTGGATTAATTTGTTGAAAAATTGGAGAAGGTGCTGATTGAATTCTATAAATTTGTAACTGATTTTGGTTTGCTAATTGGATGACATGCATGAGTTCTGCCTATATGCTTGTTCTTGGTTTGTTTTGCAGGCTTTCCATTTACATTTAAGTTACATATATACATGTATATATATATATATATATGTTGCCAACTTGGATCTATATTTGGAAAAGATGACATTTTTTCTTATGTACTTGTTCTTAATGTTTGCAGCGGGCTAGTGCAAAAAACAAGTGGAGTAGTTATTTGGAAGAACAAATTGATGAAGTTTGAGTTGAATGGGAAGAATTTGTTACCCTTAACTATATAGATTGACTTGCAGCTTGGTATAAAAGGATGTGATGTTTTGATTATTTTGTAAAAGGAGCTAGATAGGGTGAATTTAGCACATAGGTGCATTGCCATGCCAATTTATTTTGTACATGTTGGCAGGTTTAGCATAGGAATTATGCTCATTTTGGATGGTAAATACTAGGAGTTGATAAGATAAAATTTAAAGTGCTAGCTTATGGTTTTACATGGAAAGGCTTTCCCTACTTTTAAAGGGATTTGTACTTCATTTTTTTCAACATGAATCCTTTTGTATATGAATGTTGGAATGTTTTGAGAATGGAAGCATTTTAGTTGCAGGCTTACAATTTTCAGAACTTGCCTTTGTAGTATATTTTATATCAGGTTTCATGAAAAAGATCTATGATATTATTTATATATTTCATATCGGTATTTTAAATTTCGAAGGCATAATAGATATCAGCTATACATAAAACTAAAATGTTATTGATATTACATATTAGTTTTTCCACAACAACTGATAACAAAAATAGTTTACATATTACTAATTTCACAAACTGATATGTAAATTTATTTTATTAGATGTTAAAGCAAGTACCTTATTGGACTTAGATATCTCAATATTCCCCAAAACTGATATGTAAATACACATTTATACCAGTTTAAAATCAAAATATGATATGGTAAATAACTTAAATATCAATTACAGCGTTAAATCTGATATACAAACACTACTAAAATTGTTTGTATATGTAATGGCCCGCACCTTCCTAGGTAATTTTTAAAGTGGGCCCAAAGTTGACTTTGATTCTAGTGGGATTTTAGCTTTGACCTTGGGTCCGTTAGGAAGGTCTTGAGCTCACGAGTTCATCGACATGCAGCATGGGTTGTTTAGAGTTATGTAAAAACTCCACCTTGAGTTCTAGGACGTCCTCTATGTTGTCTTCCGCCCCTAACAGGGTGACTAGACTGAGTGCCACTGCTAGTTGTACCATCTCCACTCTGTGTCACTCCATGACTATGACTCTGAGCTCCAAAAGTTTGCTTCGTCTGTACAGCTGATCCCGAAGCTTCACCTTCTCCATGGTACAACATCGGGCAGTCTTTTCTATAATGCCCCATTTGACCACAATGGAAGCATCCTTCCGTAGTACCCCTTAGGCAAGGCCCTTCATGACGTTTGTCGCATGTTTGACAAACTGGGTACCTGTGAGCACCAACTCGAGTGGATCGCTGTCCTTCTGGGAAACCCGAAGTACTAACACTACCAGCAAAGGACTGATCTCCAAATTTGTGACTACGTCCTGAGTCTTGACTACCACTACCACTATGTTGGTAACCTCGGAATCCACCACTCCCAGAAGAACTAGAACTGAAACTACCTCTTTTGGAAAGTCCTTGACTAGGGCTACCTACTAATGTGCTCTGATAATGACGGCGTCTCATCCCACTTCTATTTCCTTCTGCAAGGGACCTTTCAACTCTCATGGCAGCCTCTCTCAGGTTAGAATAATTGAGATGCATAGCTGCAGCAACTGTTGTGCGAATTTCTTCTCTCAACCCATCCTCAAAACGAGAGCACTTCTCTCTCTCATTTGCCACCAGATGCGGACAAAATCTAGAAAGTTCTGTAAATTTCCTCTTGTATTCTGCCACTGTCATGGATCCCTGGTTCAACCTTTGAAATTCTGCCCTCTTTTCATCACAGTAAACTCTGGGATAATACTGCTCGTAAAAAGCACTTCTAAACCTATCCCAAGTGATCTCGTCAGCGGCCAGTCTGACTTTTTCTGATTCCCACCAAAGATAGGCATCACCATCAAGTAAGAACGGAGCTAAGACGATCTTTTCTTTGTCCAGACACCTCATGACCTCAAAAATTCTTTCTA
>QANT01001778.1:0-10975 GCA_003254885.1 Purshia tridentata | reverse complement strand
TTATATATTTAATAATAGAAAACTAATATGAAGATACTATAATATCCTTAATTTTAACCTAAAAAGACTATAATACCCTTAATTTTAACAGAGATATTGATGGAATTAGACAGAGGCTTGAAATTGCAAATTTTTTTTAATTCAGCTGGGGGATTGATTCAATTTTTAATTTAGGTGGTAAATTACAAATAGGGGTATAGTTCAGGTGGGTAATTTGGAAAAAAGCCTTTAATATTTTATCTTTTCAACTATTTGACATAAATATGAGTTTTATGATTTTAGGAGTTTTGAAACTGAGTTGAGTTATACAATATTTTTCATAATTTAAGATTTTTAAGCCAATTAATCTCAAATTTAATGCCAAATCCAAAATGAAGAAAGCTGTTTTTTCCTTTTAGTCCTACAGATACAGAATTAAAGGCATTTACTAAATGGCTGTTAAAAACTTAAAAGATAAAAATAAAGAAAATAGTTGACCAAGAAGAAAAAAAGGAAAAATCCAAACCATTTTGCGTCCTATGATTCCTACTCACAAGAGCCCCAGAGAACCACACAATCAGCGAATGACTAGTCATGATATCACGCTTATATCACGTGACCTAAAACTCTATCAGAGGTGTCATATTCTGATTGGCTATGACTTTTCAGTAGCCTACACCCGGGACCACCACAGCCACTCAATTCCATTCCAAAATTGAGCGTAAATAATCAGATATACCTGCCTAATTTGCGTCACACCTTCCAATTTATAAACCTGTGACGATGTTTATCCAATCAGACCATTCCACGTGTATACTGTACAACATGTAGAGCGAGTACGCTTCCAACCAGTACTCGGGAAAGTACGGAAGAAAATAGTACCCGAGACGTTGTCACGTGTGACCACCATGTTTGTCGCGTTCTCTCCCTACCCGATCTCTCACGCTCGCCTTACTTCTCGCCCTTAAAAACCCCCCCGAGCGATAGTGAGACTCTCAGAGACCGCCAAAGACCAAAAGAGCTTCACCGAGCTACAGCAATGGCGTCATCTAGGTTTTCGCTCTGCTTCTGCTTGTTCTTCGCTTTGTGCTTCACTGCGATCCGCGCCGAAGAGGCCGAATCGAAGGAGTTCGTGCTCACTCTGGACAGTACCAACTTCTCCGACACTGTCAGCAAGCACGACTTCATCGTCGTCGAGTTCTACGCCCCTTGGTAATTATAATTCCAGCCTCTCTCTTTTAATCGCCATTGATTCTGTTTTGCTTTGCCCGATCGTCGTCGTTTTCTCTTGCTTTTGCTTAATTGTGTTTGGCCTTGTGTGGATCTGAAATTTGCTTAATTCATATGGTCTTGCACATTTTTTATTTTATATTAAATTTTTAAGGTACATTTTGGATTTGCTTTTGTGTTTCGAATTTGATGTCGTATTGTGCATTCAAGTTCAAGCTTAACTGTTACAGCTAACTGCATGCAGTGGTTGAATGCTTGATTTGGCGTTGTTTTTACTCTTTTGCGAAATATTTATACTAGACTCATATCAGCAGAGTGACATGCATATGGCAAGCACTCATCGGCCCTGAAGAAAGTGGACCTTGATGAGCCTTGGTTTTTTATTTATTTATTTTTATAAACTTTTTGATATTACAATTTTGTATTTTTTTTCATGGTTGTAGATTTTTGTAGTAATTTGGACTTTTGTGTTTTCTTGTAGGTGTGGCCACTGCAAGAAGCTTGCTCCAGAGGTACGAAACGAAGCTATTAAATAATAGTTTCCCACAAATTTAGCATTTTTATTGAGAAACTATTTATTTTCTGATTTATCTGAGAGGTTGTTTTTTAATTTTTTTGTGTTGGGGTAGTTCGAAAAAGCTGCGTCCATTTTGAGTAGTAATGACCCACCAGTCATTCTAGCAAAAGTTGATGCCAACGAAGAAGCAAACAAAGGACTTGCTTCTGAGTATGAGGTTAAGGGTTTCCCCACAATTAAGATTCTCAGAAATGGTGGGAAGATTATCCAAGAATACAAGGGTCCTCGTGATGCTGATGGTATTGTTGCTTATCTAAAGAAACAAAGTGGTCCGGCTTCTGTTGAAATTAAGACTGTTGATGTTGCAAATAGTCTTATTGGTGACAAGAAGATAGTTGTTGTAAGTGTTCTGTGTCCATTTTTGTTTCCTGATTTGGTTTAATCTTTTTGAGGACTCAGCTGGTATATTTACTATTATTTCATAAATTTGCAGGTTGGGGTGTTCCCAAAGTTCTCCGGAGAGGAGTTTGAGAACTACTTGGCTCTAGCTGAGAAATTGCGTTCAGATTATGAATTTGGTCACACTCTGGATGCCAAGCTCCTTCCACGTGGTGAATCATCAGTGGCTGGGCCAATAATTAGACTGTTCAAGCCATTTGATGAACTCTTTGTTGACTCTAAGGTATTACAGACTTTCTGCTAGGTTCATATTATTTTTGTCGATTTTGAGGTGTTGTTATATTTGTTTGTTTATATTTATGTACATGCATATTATAAACACACATTTGTATAAATATCAGTGAGATATATTAATGAGGCAATCGTGATTGCAGGATTTTAATGTGGATGCTCTAGAGAAGTTTGTTGAAGAATCTAGTTCGCCAGTTGTTACCGAATTCAACAATGACCCAAACAATCACCCCTTTGTTATCAAATTCTTTAATAGTCCAAATGAGAAGGTATGTAATATGGTCCTGGTTTAGATTTATTTACTTTTCCTTAGATGGTGCATGTTGGTGATTTATGTTCAATGTAGATATATATTATTTTGTAAAATTTATTAAGATGCGCATTTCTTTAGATCACTCAAGTTTTATTCCCATGTTTATATTCATTTTCCTTGTGTTTTACATAAAACCAAACATGAAGAATATTTCTATATGGGTTTTGATATTTGCTGTTTCTGCAGTTTTTAGTGTGCTCATAATGTTGTTTTATGTTATTAATCTCTTGGTTGTACACCACGGGGTCTGGATCCGACCTAATTTTTTTTTCCCATATGTTCTTTGATTAAACCACAGTATGCTCTATCATAACTTTGATGCTTTGCTGGACAATCTCATATTGTTTTCTCTCTTCTTCCCAGTCTGTTTTCTAATATATGTAATGGACAGTCCTCTAACTCCAGTTTTGAACTTGGTAGGCCATGTTGTTTCTGAACTTCAGTAGTGAGGTTGCTGATGCTTTTAAATCAAAATATCGTGAAGTTGCTGAGAAATACAAAGGAGAAGGCATAAGCTTTTTACTGGGGGATGTTGAGGCTAGTCAAGGTGCCTTCCAGGTTAGAATGTTCTTACTTACCAAGTCTTTTACCTATATCTTGTTTCAGATTATAAAGCTCTGCAAAGTTTCTTTCTTCTTTAAAAAAAAAAAAAAAAGATTATAAAGCTCTGCAAAATATTAATTTTGCCGGACTCCTTTTTTTGGTATAAATATATATCCCATGGCATGTTAAATGTTCTATTGGTTTTTATGAACAGTATTTTGGACTAAAAGAGGAACAAGTGCCTCTCATCATCATTCAGACCAATGACGGACAGAAGTTTCTGAAACCAAATTTGGAGCCAGATCATATTGCAGCTTGGGTGAAGGAATACAAGGTGAGGCTTCTGCTTCTTTCTTGTAATGCACTTGTCCTGCAATGGATGAAAATAAATTCTGCATTTTTGTATTGCTTTAGTGACAATTAAGCTTTATACCTGTTGAGACCTATTTACTGAATTACTTTTCTGCAGGACGGAAAAGTATCTCCATACAAGAAGTCTGAACCCATCCCCGAGCAGAACAACGAGCCTGTAAAAGTGGTAGTTTCTGACAACCTCCAGGACATTGTTTTTAAGTCTGGAAAAAATGGTATGCAAACTGACACTGGTGCATTATTCAAAATAATGAAATTGTTAATTGTACTGAAAATAATATTTTATTTTGCTTAATATATCAATAGTTTTATAATTATGATCGGCTATGGTCTGATACAGAGCCAAAAATTGTTTCGGAGTTCCATCACGCCTTGCATCTTCCTGGCATTAAAAATGTTTTATCCACCATACAATGATGAAACCAAAAAACTTTAAAATATTTAATTGCATTGTATTGAAGTGGTAATCTGTTTGGCGTATTCAAGAAGAAACCAAAACTTTATACATATTTAGTTCACATAGCTTCTCAGTGACTATAATTTTTCCATGTTCTCTTCATATGATTTTTCATTGGGAATGCTAGAAACTCGTATCATATGGTTTTTTTTCACTCTGCAGTGCTGCTAGAGTTTTATGCTCCTTGGTGTGGACATTGCAAGAAACTTGCTCCAATATTGGATGAAGTTGCTGTCTCATATGAAAAAGATTCTGATGTTGTTATTGCAAAGCTTGTAAGATATTACCCCCACAAAGCTCATTTTATTATAATCATCATTGTGAACTCAGATGGTGAAAGATGTTGATCATTAACAAAAGTTTCTTAGTCATAGATGTACTAACCTGGAAATTGTCTCGATAACAAAAATTTCTTATACATTTACTGATTATCTCCTACTATTGTTTCTTTTCATATTTGTGCATGTATCTTCTTCCCATCTAAAATAAACAATTAAAGGAAAAACTGATTAGCCTTTTTGACACATGTTGATCTTTCCAGTTGGTAAAGAGTCTTCTTGATGTTAATTCATTTCCTGCTTTCTCTTTTCAGGATGCCACTGCAAATGATCTACCAAGTGATTTCGAAGTCAAGTACTATCCAACTCTGTACTTCAAGTCAGCAAGTGGAAAACTCTTGCCTTATGATGAGGATGATAGGTCCAAGGAAAGCCTCATTACTTTCATTGAAAAGAATCGGGATAAAATTGAGAAACAAGATTCAGGGGATGAGTTGGGGAAAGATGAGCTCTAAAAAGGTGAATGCTGCTCTTCATATTTAACTACATTATATATTAATTTTCATTTTCACAATTTCTCTACAGCATAATTTGATGGAAACGCTCATGGTATCTTTGATTTTTAACACTTGATTTTTTTCTCGGAAAATAGTCGACCATTTAATTTGGGTCTGAACGTATTTCTCCCATGTTATGTGGTTTTGTAAATTTCTCTAAGTTGGTAGTCCTACTTTGGTGAACATTTTCCGAATAAACATATCTGTTATCTGTGTTAGTTATTATTTTTTGAATTTGTTGCCTTGTTATGCATCTATTTGTCCCGAGAAGAATGATTCGGAAATTCTTATTGTGTGTTTTGGAGTTAAAATGTAGTACTGATGTTTTGTCTTGAACAGGGGGGTTGCTGGCCTAAGATGGAGAACCCAGACTTTGAGGCAACCTAGTTGGATATTGTGGTGGCTGCTGATACACAGTCTTCGAGAGAGAATGGTAGAGTGCATAAAAGCGATGTCTGACTCGCCTCCCCATACCCCTCCTTCCCTAGCTATCACATAGATTCAGTAGTAGTTTTTTTTCTTTTTTTGAATAAATCGGGAGGTGTTTTCTGTCAGCTACACTAGCTTCGGGGATAACATAGAGTACTGTTATAGTGTGCAGTTTTGTTAATGTAGAAGAAACCTTTTGAAGGAGTTGTTCAATTTACAAATTATCTATCCGTAATGCCAGTCTGCTAAAATTTATAATTTCCATCATATATTGCAATGAATTATTGTATGATTTGAAGGAAAAAAAAAGTTTACCTATTATGGTTGTATACATCACTTGCTATCTCACCATGAGAGAGACATATAGGCACTTGTTACATGAAAGTTTTACTCTTTAAAGATATACTTCTTTCTTGCCTTGTCATGGTTGTGGTCGATAACATGTAATACATTTTGCGCAATAGCGCCTATAATGGGTGTGTTACATGAATCGGGACATAGCTTCGTTCTTATCTAATTATGGTTGTATACATCTTCATGGTTTTTCTCATTCACAATCGTGGCTTATTTTATGTCCCTCCATTTCTTATGAATTTGGGAGATTTTCTTACTCTTTTAGCCTCCAATGATCCAAGATAAGGATCTCTCTCTCTCTCTCTCTCTAAACAATACATTAAAATGAAGAAAAATCAATTGCATGACTCGGACTACTTTCTTTCAGTACGATCATTTGTTAAAGCAAGCAGTCATTGTACTGTGTAACTTTAGATGAAGGAGGGAAAAAGTGGAGTGTTTTTGACGTTTATGGAGACACAAGGATATGTGCAGACATGGAAGGCTACCAACCACTATGGAGAAAAGCCAAGTTTACTTAACAATTAATACAAGGTTCAACTACTCATACAAATGGGTTTCATCTGTAATTCATGCACATAAGCTCTTTGTTTGCAGAGCAAGCATTGTTTTTGCTTCTGGTGTGTGGTCTACTACAAGGCTCTTCTGTTTCTTCAATTTGTGATACTGATGGAGAATGAGAATTAGGCTGCATTCAAACCCAACGATTTAGGATTGTGATAGGTCACTGATTCAATTCATTGAATTTGAGCAGAAAAACATTGAAAAAATTAGGCTGCTTTTAATCCTTTGGGTAAAATTTGATTACCATATACCATTACCACAAAACAGTGCATATATATATAGATTGAAAGATAAAAGATGTGATTAATAAAAATATATATATGTATCGACCATCAGCAGTACTTCTAATTAAATTTTATACTACAGCTAATCCTTTCATCTTGGGCCTTCTGTCTGATGTTTGAGGAGACACAACTGCCTTCCTCTTGCTAATACTAATATTGTTGTTGATGTTACCCTTAATATTCTCAGTACTAGTACTGCTTTTGTTTTGGTCAATACTAGTCTCACCAATTACCTCACTGACTATGAGATTGGTATTATTGTCAACAATGTTGTTGCTGTTGTTGTTGTTACAATTAGAATGCTCAAGCTGCGATTTCAGCAGGTAAGGCTGAAGCTTCTTCAAATCTGATATCTGAAGTGGCTTCAAAAGAAACTCCTCAGCCCCTCCTTCCAAGCACCTTCATGTATAATATGCACTCACATTATTGAATCTCAGTTGATCATTAGATCACTCTATATATATACATATATATATCTTTTTTCCAAAAAAAGAAGAAGAAAAAAGCCCATTATATATAACAAGGAAATTAAAGAAATAACCTACATGTTGATTCTTGAAGGAACGTTCTCTGATGACATGACCACGACTGGTACATCTTTCAAAGAAGATTCCTGTAAGACTAAGTAAGAATTTCACATTCGAGTCATACTTCAAATAATAATTATCCTTTTTAATTTTTAATTTTTTTATAATACAAACACGTATGATGGTATGACTTTTAACAAAAAAAGATCTAAAACTTAAAACTCTTTATCTGTCACCGGTATTTGCGTAGTAGAATTATTATTATTATTTTTTGTGCCTAGCAAGACAAGGTTCTCGTGATAACACTTATTTGGCCAACTTTTTCTTGTCTTAATCGCAGTGCAAGTGGACAGTTTGACTAGAAATTCAGAACAGTGGAAGATAATTAATAAGTGGGTTATGGCTAATCAAAAAATAATAATAATAAAGTGGGTAATGGTGGGTTGACCTTGACCCTTTTCAGCAAATCATAGCCGCTCATTCCGGGCATACAGTAGTCTGTCATGATCAAGTTGATGACTTTTGATCCCTGCATTTTAATATTCAATTGAGAAATAAGTATGTTGCCCTGCCACGTAACAACCCAAATCAATATAATTAAAAGTCTTCATAATCTCTTGGCCAAAAATAAAAAAATTCTTCATCATCATCAGCTCCTGTATATACCATAGTGTTCACTCACTTAATATAGAGCAACAAATTTCATGATCGATCGATGACCTACCGGTAGATCGATCTCATCCAACGGTGAAAATTGATGTATTAGTAATTTGTGATATCGTATAATAAATTTGTATTTGAATTCAAAATTAATATTCAGGGTTATAATTAAGAAGTGATCAAATGGTGACTGAGTGAAGAACATTACTATATTATAGGCTATGTATAATACATATGCTATATATACATGCAGATTACAGAGAGCTCTTATCCGCAGGCATAGTATTCCAATCATATAGATTCCTGACATGACACGTATACATTTTGTGAAGTAGAGCAGGCAGTAGTACTCATCTTCAATGTTGCATTCATCTCCAAGCAGATTGATCATGATGTATCAGAATTCAGAACCATGTAAAGTTGGGCCCATTTACACCCATTTGCAAGCTATTCAAATTAAAGTGCATTTTCCATATAATTATATATGATAGGTCATCCGTCCCCTATTCTCTAACACACTATATATCTATCCATTGTCAGACAACTTAATAATATGTCACATGAAAAACCAATTAAAGTAATTTCGAGAAGCATTTACGCTATGTTTTCAGCTCAATTCAGGTCTCTCATACATATATATGTGGCATGTACATATTTCAATTATACATTATTGTTCTGTATATATATATAGGGAAAAAAAGGTTTAAATTAGAGGAAATTTGGGAGGAGTAGGATAATTGTTAAGAGAATTATATGTATCTCACCTCTAGTTCTGATGACTGGGAGGAAGTAGTGGATGAATTAGAGGAAGGTATAGAATGTTGGTTTAGGTCATCAAGCAAACCCAGATATTTAAGAGCTTCATCCCCAGAGTCCACACAAGTCACTGCCACCACAAAAAACACCCACATATTATAAGCAAAGTATATGACTTTAAGTCTTTAACACACACCTAGCAAGCAAAAGATTAGATGCAATTGTTCACAATGAAAAAACTATTTATATGAACAAAGACGTAAACAATGGGAATTTAATTATTTTCTTTCTAAAAAGACACCAACCATAAAGCTAGCTAGCAAGTTATTATATATGGGAAAAATGAGAACCATAACATATGCAGTGCTGGATAAAAAATAAAACTAAATAAATGGGGTCTAATATATCTATATGTTTTTACTTAGAAAAAAAAAACAGGATAAAAAAGCAAAAAAACATTGTGGGACTTAATGGAGAGAGGAAGGACAGTTATATATATCTTGAAATATAGGAGTATTAGTATGTACCTTTGTATGAGGAACCACTAAGGAGCCTCTTTAAGAGCTTCCTGTCCAAAAGACTATCATCCACAGCCAAGACATGGAAATGTTGTTGTTGTTTGGAGTCTGCAACAATTTCTGACTTCATCAACTCCATTTTGAGAGTAGCAGATGACATGAATGAATGAAAGTGGTCGAACCCCCTCTTGAATTAATTCAATATATATAGATGATGAACACAATATATATATATATATATATCTTTGGCTCTCCTAGCTGCTGCTGTTTATTTGTATCTCAGTTTGCACCCTTTTTATATTTTTGAGAAAGAGAGAGAGAGAGAGAGAGAGAGAGAGAGAGAGAGAGGCGTGCCTGGCTAAAGGGAATGAAGGAATGAATAAGAGGTGGTGTGTGATTATTGATTCCAAAGGTTTATAATGAAGTAGGTGTGAGAAGCCGAAGTAGCTACTGTTTTTTGCAAGGATATATAGTAAGGAGAGAATTAATAGAGATAAATATGTTGTTGTGTTGTCATGTGTGTGATGTGTTTTCTCATGTTGTGATCTCTCACTAGATTCTCTCCACCGCGTTGGTACAACCACTCATCTCTCTCTCTCTCTCTCTCTCTCTCTCTCTCTCCCCCCTTTCTCTTTTTCTTTGCTGTTTGGATTTTGTTTGATTGCTAAGGAAAATCCGGAGATCTTTTTTCCCATTTGGTCATTATGATGATGAAAAGGAGTTGATTTTGGGTGCAAATTGGATTGGATTAAGGACTTGACAAAAGTGGTTAGCTTTGTCTTGCTAAAATTGGGTTCAAAGTATACTTATTTTTTTTCATTTTTCCTTTTTTTAAGGCCTTGGAAGCATTTGTTTCAAGTAACAGTTATACCTATCACCATGCTACTTGCATGCCTAGCACTTTGTTTATTTAATTTAGATTTGATTCATGGAATGCTTGTGTATTACTGT
Source organism: Purshia tridentata (assembly GCA_003254885.1). Classification (NCBI taxonomy): domain Eukaryota; kingdom Viridiplantae; phylum Streptophyta; class Magnoliopsida; order Rosales; family Rosaceae; genus Purshia; species Purshia tridentata. Next base: position 996 of record QANT01001778.1, on the reverse strand, counting down.
ATTGGCATCGATTAATCTATGTGTGTCACGTTGGCATAAATAATGACTTAATTATTTGTATCTATATAATATTATTTTGACACACGATATGTTATATTGTTATATCAATCTGAATCATTATATATATGAAAAATAATTTCTCATACATATAGAAAGTTTCTTTTTTAACAAACAAAAAATACACTAGGGCAAGCTAGCCAAGGCCTTAGAGACACCTCATGACAACCACCACTAACATCAAAGAGGAGGGTCCTTGCTGTAAGCAATAATTAATTAATGTGGAATGAAAAATATGAATTAATGCAAGATGTGAAACTTAAAGGGCAAGAGATAAAAGATTACATAAGATCATGTCTTTGGTTTTTTTGGCAAAGAAGGTGTCATTGGTTCTTTAGCATCTACTTGTTACATACGAATAGTTATAACACAATAAATATAGCATTCTGGTTGAAGTGACCACAAGGTGAAAGATGTCACCATTTACCATTAATAATTCACAATTTAATAGTACGTTGTACGCAAATAAGGGACCACAAAATACTAAAATTGGGGTTGGAGTTATTGCTTCTAACCATCAACCTACCAATTTTAGCCAATATCACTCACGTACATTAATCAATCCCTTTAAATCTGACTTCGCCAAATTTAGCAAACGAATATGACTAGCAACAAGGAACCATAAATTCTTAGGTTAATTGACTTTAAATACCAAATTTCAATAATTTTTTAGTTTAGGTACCAAAATTTAANCTACTATTCAAGAAATTGGTAATTAAAGCATATTTGGAGGCTTGGAGCCCCAATTAGAAACGATAAGTATGGCTAATTTGGAGGGTAGTACATTGCAGTTACAGTGGTTATGTCTATTAGTTCGAACTCGAGTATGTAGAAGAAGAGTTTTTATTTTCGACCAACTAGATTAATTCCAATGCACAACAAAAAAATTTGTCGGCTGGAGACTTATATTTTAAAAGCCTCTTAATATAATTTCCTAAT
>QANT01001775.1:0-29453 GCA_003254885.1 Purshia tridentata | reverse complement strand
GGTGTTTCACTGCAATCCCAAACGGAGCCTTAATTTCTCATCTCCAAACTACTCCAAAGTCCAAACACACACAACATTCATACACTATTATTTTTTGTTACTTATTATAATTTATAACCATTTTACTTTTTACACTTGTTTTCAATTTATTTGCATGCCATTAACAACTTTTTATAGAGATTGTGTAAGTTAATTAAATAATGTTTTTAAGGAGGTATTTTGTGGGGAAACGATGATTTTAAAGGAGATTGATTCAAAAGCGTACAATTTAAAAAAATTATTCAAAATAAGAAACAATTGTAAGCAATCATAAGAGAATATATAATCACGTTAGATTAAATTCTTAATGTATTTTCTTGTATTAAATTTAATTGTTGAGTGCACTGATGCTCAAAATTTGATTCGTAACTCTCTAATTTTTAAAAACACAACATTAATCTTCAAATAGAGCAGCAGAGAACAGCAGAGAACAAGAAGACAAGCTTGTGATTAAAGTGTTTAAAACATAATAGACTATAATGCGAAACAATAATGCATGCTTGATTAAAGTGTTTAAAACATAATAGACTATAAAATAAACCATACCATATTATTCAAGTCTATTTATAGGCCCCTAACCTTAAGATTTGTTTTCCACTTTCAGGTGTGACGGCACATGTGGTTGTCATAATTTTCTAGTGGCTACAATTTGATGGCAAACTAATTACCAATTAACAAAAAACACAACATCTATAAAATGTCATTACCAACTAGTCTAAAACACACTTTATTTTTGTTTTTTTCTGGGTTTTAAACTAGTTCCAAAGACATGTCTATTCTCTTTGGATGTTGATTGATTCTGAAGAAATCCAAGGACACTTTGGGTTAGATTTTGGGGTGTAACTTTAGCGACACTTGTGTCTAAGGGGAGATCAATCAAAATCTAACTCAGATTATGAGGGTGTCCCTTTAGCGACAGCTGTGCACTGTGGCTAATATGATTAGAGCATAACTCTGGAAATTAACCCAAACCACAACACCGCCACCACCATACCAGACCAGTCGATCAGACCATTAATAATTGAATCCAATCCAAATGAGCGACCACTAGCCGCCAAATGCTCCTACAAAAGCCCCTCATCATTCTCACCCATTTTTCACAATCACACCTTCGTCACCTTTCACCTCCAACCCAGCTTCGTAAATTTAAGCCTCTTCACCTTCCTTCAATCTCTCTCAGCTTCCGTACACCCACTACCCCATCAACCAAAAGCAGTAGTACTACCTCTCTCGCCTGCATTTCGTCTGCTTCTTCATCTGGGTCTAATTTTAATTCCTTGTTTCGGTCCAAGATGGCGCCAATAAGGGTTGCGGTGGATCCCTACGTCGTCTGGACCTTCTTCGCCTCTCTCTTGGCCTTCGTCGTTCTCTCCGTTCTCCGTCGCCGTAATTTCTCCAAAGACAAGACCAAGGTAAACAAGAACGTTCCACGAGAATATATCAACAGCTCCGGCGACGACGGACAATTCCGGCCGGTGTCCGACTCCGGCACTGACGTCATCATCGTCGGTGCAGGTGTTGCTGGCGCTGCTCTCGCCCACACCCTCGGCAAGGTAAAAACAAAGTTCACTTTTTTTTTTGTTGAATTTCGGTAATAATTAGCTTTGTATGGTTCTTGAAGAAAGCTTTTGAGTGGCCAAAAAAAAGAAAAAGCAGAAAGCTTTTGTTGCGTGCTGTGTCGGGTTCAGAAATTGTTGTTGTCACCTTTTGTTTTACAAGCAACCGGTTTCTTATTATGTTGTGTTTGTTTATAACTGGTTCAAGTTCACGAATTTGGCATGCCCAGTTTTATTATTATATGCTTACTTTATCGTTATAAATGGGGTTGAGGATGTCAATGTTTTTTATTTTCTTTCTAAATAAGTGGATGTGTTTAGAAAGTTGATGACGCATGGATCTATGTAAGTATAGGTTCAATTAGATAAATATATAAATTGGACCTATGTAAGTAATTAATAATTTAGAATAAAATCAATGGCTTACTAACATTTGAGGGTTGTAGTCCCAGATGCCTGTTATATTTACAGACTGTTAATCCACATTCCACACATTCAAACAACAACTTATTTAATCTATAGTTTAGATTGACAATTTAATAACATAACATGTTAGACTAGACTGTAAACAGTTATCTCTAGTTCAAAGCATTTTGTATGATTTACATGTTATTTTATCCCTCAACAACCATTCAGCTCGCAACTGCAGTATCTTACTTTATCTGCTGCAAATTTCAGGAGGGAAGACAAGTTCGAGTGATCGAAAGAGACTTGACAGAGCCAGATCGAATTGTTGGAGAACTTCTCCAGCCAGGGGGATACATGAAATTAATTGAATTGGGCCTTGAAGGTAATGAAAACTAGTATTTTTTGAGTTTTGTAGTTTCTCTAGTTGTTATACTAAATGGAGATTTGTTGTCAACAAAGCCTCCCTATTGTGAAGAATTATTACAAGGGTTTCAGTGTTGAATATTCTGCTTCTCTTAGCATTGGTTTCGGTTGTGAAATCTATGAATAACATATACAAGCATTGATTTCAGATTGTGTGGAGGAAATTGATGCTCAGAGAGTGCTTGGATATGCTCTTTTTAAGGATGGGAAGAACACCAGGCTGACCTATCCCTTGGAAAAGTTCCACTCAGATGTGGCGGGGAGAAGTTTCCACAATGGGCGATTCATACAGAGGATGAGAGAAAAAGCTGCTACTCTTCCCAAGTAATTTTCTTGCCTCCTCATTTGACTGTTCTGCTTGAATCCATTATGCGCTGTTTCATGCTACATTGTCTGCATTTTTTCAACCATGGTTGCATGTTTATAAGAAAACAATCTTTCTTAGGTGTTACTTTTTACTTTGTTCAATGTTTCTTTTCAGTGTAAAGCTGGAGCAAGGTACGGTAACATCCCTGCTTGAAGAAAATGGGACAATTAAGGGGGTTCAATACAAAACTAAGGATAGCCAAGAACTTCATGCTTATGCTCCTCTTACAATTGTTTGTGATGGTTGCTTCTCAAATCTGCGCCGCTCTCTTTGCAAGCCTCAGGTGAACTTGCCTTCTTACACTCTCTAATACCAATAGCACCATTGCTTGGTCTGATTAGATACACTCTCTATATATAATTGTCGTAAATTTTTACCGTCATTTTTGCTCCACACAATACATTGACATTATAGTATACTTTTTAACAGGTAGAAGTGCCCTCTTGTTTTGTGGGATTAGTCTTGGAAAATTGCCAACTCCCATTTGAAAATCATGGACATGTTATTTTAGGGGATCCCTCTCCAATCCTGTTTTATCCAATCAGTAGTACAGAGATCCGCTGTTTGGTTGATGTACCCGGCCAAAGAGTACCTCCCATTGCTAATGGTGAAATGGCCAAGTATTTGAAGAATGTGGTGGCTCCACAGGTACCTGCCATTTTTGAAATTGCAGTTCGTAAGTTCAAAATATTGAAACATGTTCCTTTTTTGGCATGAGCCTGCTTCTTACTTGTATCTTGAATTAATCAGGAAAATGTATGTTTCAGGTTCCACCTGAACTTCATGATGCATTCATATCAGCAGTTGATAAAGGAAATATTAGAACTATGCCAAATAGAAGCATGCCAGCAAATCCACAACCTGCTCCTGGAGCTCTTTTAATGGGTGATGCTTTCAATATGCGCCATCCTTTAACTGGTGGAGGAATGACTGTGGCTCTTTCTGATATTGTTGTACTCAGGGATCTTCTTAAGCCCTTGCGTCACCTAAATGATGCACCTTCATTGTGTGAATACCTAGAATCCTTTTACACCTTGCGCAAGGTAACCTGTTTTATTATCTTTGTGGTATAACTGGCAACCAGACTGTCCACTTAGGCTAAAAAACAATTGATTAATGTTCTTCACATTACATATTCTTCAACTGTTTTGATGTTGTTTTTGCAGCCGGTTGCATCTACAATAAATACTTTGGCAGGTGCCCTGTACAAGGTGTTCTCTGCCTCCCCTGATCAAGCAAGGAAGGAGATGCGCCAAGCATGTTTCGACTATCTAAGCCTCGGAGGTGTGTTTTCAACTGGACCAGTCGCTTTGCTCGCTGGTTTAAATCCTCGCCCGCTGAGTTTAGTTCTTCATTTTTTTGCTGTGGCAGTATATGGAGTTGGCCGTCTGCTACTACCATTTCCTTCACCAAAACGCATATGGATTGGAGCTAGATTAATTTCGGTGGGTATTTTTTTTCTTTTCTCCTTAATCTTCCTTGATGGTCATAGCATGTCTAGTCATATTGTTAGCATTTCTATCCTTTTTGTATTTTTCTTTGTCAATTTCTGAGAAGTATACTTGCTATTTTAAACCCTACCATTCATGAGACAGTAGCTGCTTTTAAGTTTCCTTGATCTCACTGATATAACCAGCCATTTCTGGCATGTTACTCTCTGTCTCTCTCTCTCTCTTTTTTTTTTTCCCTTCAAATTGTCTTTGTAGGATAGATCATTTTTTATGAGCATTCCCAAGTACATTAGTGATTCATTAGCTTCACTTGGTCATCTTCTTTTGCAAGCACCATGCATTTGAAGCTTTATATAAAAACTTTCCGTAAAAGCTAGATATCTTATTTTCCAACTGAGCAGAGCATATGGCCCTATAATATATGGTAAACATGAATCAAATCAATTTCTCTAATCCTTACTGAAGATGCCTTTTCTTTTGTCCAGAGTGCAGCAGGTATAATATTTCCTATCATCAAGGCAGAAGGAGTGAGACAGATGTTCTTTCCTGCAACTATACCAGCTTATCATAGAGCTCCTCCTACCAAGTGAGATGCCGAGAACGAATTGAGAAGCTGAGGTAAGCTTCGGATTTGTTGCTGTCAAGAGTTGAAGACAAAGCAGCTTCTACCTGCAACTTTCGTGATATTAGATAAAGAGGAGATCCCAATTGTATTTTCTCTAAATTTAAAGTACAATTATTTATATCGGCCAGAAGCGTTCTCTCTATGTATGAAAAACCATTTATGTAGAACTCAAATATGTACCTATTACAAGAAACATAGCATAAATAAAAGTATGAAGTAATATATGTAATGTTATATGATTGTCTTGAAAACTACCTATTGTTTACCTTATTTGCATTTTTTATGGGTGTATTTATTTGCATACCAAAGGTCTAGGGTGGATATATAAGCAATATAATCAAAATCTTTGACCCATAGGGAACAAAAAAAGGACAAGAAAAAATTTAGATGGTGATTTGCGGGAGTCCTCAGCTCAACCGTACAAGTTAACAGCCATCAATCTTCACGAAAGCCATAATGATGGTGATTTTCCTACAGACAGAAATGAGGGTCAGGCAATTGAGACATGCTGGTGGGATATGAAAAAAATAGTTCTGGAAGTCGAATGATGCTAACGCTAGCATGTTGATATGATCATAATTTCATAACGAACCCATGGTAGTCTATACTACAAAAAGAAAAAATGCATGTAAGAGGACATTATAATATGCATTATCTGTAGCACTTTAACAGGAGAAGAATGTGCATCCAAACCTTATAAAGATGTTGAAGCTAAGACAAAATGAATTTTACCGTGGTGGGATGCTGAGAAAAAATCATATTTTGCATTAAAGCTAGATGCACATTATCAGCCTAGATACCTTGCAGATTAAGTGACTGACTGAAGAGGAGATAGTTCAACTTACATGTTTACGCTACATCTTGATTCGGTTGAAGAAAAAATGAACTTCCATCAATGGCATTGCTGAGTTTCAAATAATAGTTGATCTTGTAGGCCTTCCAACTATGATTAGTTCTGTAAGATGGAACGACAAGACTTAGCTTTCCACTTCACCATGCACAATTTCACATTAAAGGCCAGCGTGGTTAGTCTCACAAAGATTATGATCCTTTTCTTAACTTCCATGTCCAGACTATTTAAAGTATTCACTCCTAACATTTCTTTATGACTTAATCCAACTGCATCCAGGTATCTTCGCCACCCCAGTTCTCTTCATCAATTCTCTCACATTAGATGCCTCCTCCCACTGACCAGCAGCTGCATAAATACTTGCTAAAAGGACATAAACTGTTGGATTATTTTGTTCAGTTTCAAGAAGATATCCAGCAACTATTCTTCCCAGCCTTAAATTACCGTGTGCCGCACAAGAACTGATTAGCGTCCACCAAATATTTGGATGTGCTTTTATATGCTTGCTGTTTATTACTGTTTCTGCCTCATCAAGATACCCACCACGAGCTAGAAGGTCAACAATACAAGAAAAATGATCTACTTCAGGCATAAAGCCGTAATTACTAATCATGGAATTGAAAATCCGTGTACCATCAACAACTAAACCAGAATGGCTGCATGCAGAAAGGACTGCAGTGAAAGTAGTGTGATCTGGTTTGACCGCAGACAAGTCTTGCATTGCCTCAAAACAGTGCACAGCTTCCTTTCCTTGCCCATGCTGTGCATAAGCTGATATCAGGGCATTCCAAGAGACTGTATCCCTTTCAGCCATTGCATTGAAGACTCTTACTGACCAATCCAACACCCCACATTTAGCATACATCGTAATTAGGGCATTACCTAAGCACATCTGCGAAGAAAACCCAAATTTGAGAACGTAGCTATGAACTTGTTTTCCATGTCTCAAGTCTGATATGCTTGCGCACATGCTCAAAATAATACTTAAGGTATACACATCTGGCCTCAGTTCTGACATTAGCAGCTTAGAAAATTGCTCTAACCCTTCTTTAACCAATCCATTTAACAGGAATCCAGATATAATAGCATTCCAGGAGATCAAATTTTTCTGATTGATATCTTGGAAAATTTGATAGGCCAGATTCATCTTACCCTGCTTAGCATATGCAGAAACCAATGCATTTGAAACTTGGATTCTAAGGATAATCCCATTTTTGTGTGCAAGGGCGTGAACCATTTTCACGATTTCGATGAAGTCACAGCATGCTAACAAACTTCCAAAAGTAAACTCATCTGGTTTGACCCCTGCCCTCTGCATTTGTAGGTAGACCGAGATGGCTAATTCACTGTTATTCCCTTGAGCATAAGTCGATATCATGGTGTTCCACGATATAAGATCCTTCTCTTCCAATATCTGAAAAACCAGGTAAGCCGCATGCAAATCCCCACAGCCAGAATACATGGTTATTACTGCATTGCTCACAGAAGTAAAAGCTTCAAAACCCAACTTAATAGCTTGGGCATGTACATGGTTGGCAACTCTTGCAGCTGAACATGAGCTCATGACACTTACACAAGTCAGCTCAGTAGGCCTAAGACATGCCTCATGCATCGCTTTGAACATTTCCAAAGCCTCTTCATCTCTTCCCACACTCACCAAACCATCTATCATCACATTAAAAGTAATCTGATCACATACCGCATCTTCTGCTTCTTCAAATACCTCAAATGCCTCCAAAACGCTTCTGCAGTTAAAATACATAGTAAGCAGAGCATTAACAACAGAAGCTCTACCCAAAAATCCAGTTTTAGTCACTAACGAATGCACCTGCCTCCCAAAACCCAAAAACTCCAAAGAACACAAACTCAATACACTAGCAAAACTATAATTGTCATGCATCACACCCACCCTATGCATTTCACAAAACAACCGAATAGCAACTTCCTCACGCCCATTCTCCGCGCACCCGGTAATTAACGCATTCCAAATTGCCACATTACGCCGTTGGGGCATCTCATCAAACAACTTGCAGGCGTAGTCCACATGCCCCAGTTTGGTACACGCCGATAACAGCGTCGTCCATGAATAAACATCTGGGTTTTCAATTTCGTCGAAAACCCATTTCACAGAACTCAAATCTTCGGCTTTCGCATAGAGCGAGAGCAGCGTGTTGCCCACATGAGGGTAGGCTTTGAGGCCGGTCCGGACGGAGTGGGCGTGGAGTTGGGCACCGAAAACGACGTCACGGAGGTTCGCGCTGGCGGTGACGGCCGCGGAGAGCGTATAGTGGTCTGGTCTTATGGATTGAGAAGAGTGGATTTGGGTGAATAGTTGTAGGGTTTCTGAGTAACGATGTGAGCGAGTGAGCTTTGCGAGCCGTTGATTCAGTTTGAGGATTTGCTCAGTGGCGGTTTCCGTTACGGTCGTTAAAGTTTCTTTGTAAAAGTGGGACTTCATCGCTCATTTTCTCTTTCTCAAACTTTTCCTTTTATTATTTCTTACAGTCTTCGTTTCTTTATAAAATCTGATGGTTCGTGCAGGCCAAGGTTGAAGAAGCTCCGTCTCTGAAACTCGAACTGTTCCCGCCATTTAGGCCTACGTATAAACAAGAAACAACGGCGTTGTTTCTGTTTTTTGGGGAGAAACAGAAATTAAAGGAGAAATCCTATGCATTCCGATTGCCCCACCTGATAACCATACTTCATAAGTTCACATCTTTTTTTTTTTTTTTTTTTTTTCCATTTAGGCCTACGTATAAACAAGAAACAACGGCTTTGTTTCTGTTTTTTGGGGAGAAACAGAAATTAAAGGAGAAATCCTATGCATTCCCATTGCCCCACCTGATAACAATACTTCATAAGTTCACATCCTTTTTATTTTTTATTTTTTTATTTTATCATAATTCCTGTTTTATCCTGAACAAAATTTAAAAAGGAAAAATAAAGGGTTTTTAGCCTGGCAGGCCAAAATGGAAAAAAAAAAAAAAAAAACTGAACTTACAATCTACTTCGTTCAAAATTTACTTGCAGTAATTTTTATCGAGCGCTCGACAAACTGCATATGTAACTTACGTTTGTAACCTAAAACTTACATTTGCAATCTATTGAGAATGCATATGCATTTGCGAGCCTTCAGCAATGTTTTTTATACTAATGAACCTGCGTACGCGCACAAAATGTTCTTTAACTTAATTTTTTAGATGTACTTCTAATTAAGAACCTTATATTTTTTGATTTACCTAAAAAAAATGAACCACTTAAACTCATTCCCACCAACAGCACTCCACCTTCCCCTCCTCCTTTCCCTAGCCTCCAGATAGTCTGCCACCAATGACATTTGACTTGAAGGCCAACAAGTTTGCTAGGTTCCCTTGCTTTAGTTGTGTTTTCTAAGCGAGAAAGAAAGGGAACTAGAAGGTTAGAGAGAGAGAGAGAGATTGCGCATCAACAGTAGGTTTTGACGGGAGGGAAGGACTGTCGGGGGTTGAGGGAGGAGGTGGAGATGTTGTGTAAGTAGAGAATTATTCTATGTAATCATAACACCACTATATAGTGTAACAAATCCACGTTTTGTAATATAGGGGAATGTTATTTATGCTATACTTTTTTCTTTTCTTTTTTAATTATAAGGGAGAGGGAGGGTTCAAACTCAAATATATAGGGAGGAATTTTTACTGTCAGTCAATTCAGCCAACTAAACTTCAATTCACTATTTATGCTATACCTTTAAAGTATAAACTGTCGTACACTTATATTATAACACGTGAATTGTTCATACCATGTTTTTTCTATTTATGTGGATATTTTTTGGTGGTTCGATTCTTTGATTTTATATTAATTGAGATTTTTTTTTTTTGTTCTGAATTTTAATTGAGAGCATAAATGCAGGTTTTGAGGAACAAAAGTTTGTGTAAGGTTTAGACTGTTTAGTGAGCATTTTATAGGGTATGAATGGAATTACTCAAAAGAGAGGCTAATTGAAACGCACCGTTTGGGTACTTGCAGAAATGCTTTAACGAAAGAGAAATGTTGAGATGAGAATGTTGAGGAGCAGAGCCGGGAGAGAGATAAAATGCGGAGGTTGTATCAGCAAACCATGTCCCTCTGTTCCAAACACCATCTCTCACTATCCTCCAAAAAAAACACTCCCTCAAACCACTTTCATACAAATCACAAACCCACCAAGCAAAACAGCAACACCCATGTATTCAGCGAAAGAAGATCTGGGCTCGGATTGGCTCGCCTCGAAACCGACCCAGAAGCACACCCCAACGACCCAACCCACTGCGAGTTCGCCGCCGACGTGGAAAATATTTACAGAATACTGAGGAGATTCCACTCGAGGGTCCCGAAGCTGGAGCTCGCTCTGCAGCAATCCGGCGTCGTTTTGAGGCCAGGCTTAACCGAGCGAGTACTAAGCCGGTGCGGTGACGCGGGGAACTTGGGGTACAGGTTCTTCGTGTGGGCCTCGCAGCAGCCGAATCACAGACCCAGTTACGAAGTATACAAGGCCATGATTAAAGGATTGAGCAAAATGCGCCAATTCGGCGCCGTTTGGGCTCTGCTTGAGGAGATGAGGAGAGAGAACCCGCAGCTCATTTCCCCCGAAGTTTTTGTCGTTTTGATGCGGCGTTTTGCCTCGGCGAGGATGGTGAAGAAAGCCATTGAGGTGCTCGATGAAATGCCTAAGTACGGGTGTGAACCCGACGAGTATGTGTTTGGTTGCTTGTTGGATGCTCTGTGCAAGAATGGTAGTGTTAAAGAAGCAGCTTCGCTGTTTGAGGATATGCGGGTTCGGTTCACGCCAAGTATTAAGCATTTTACTTCTTTGTTGTATGGTTGGTGTAGGGAAGGGAAGCTAATGGAGGCGAAATTTGTGCTGGTGCAGATGAGGGAAGCGGGGTTCGAGCCTGACATTGTGGTTTATAACACTTTGCTAAGTGGGTATGCCCAAGCTCGGAAGATGGCTGATGCATTTGAGCTTTTGAAGGAGATGAGGAGGAAGGGTTGCGAGCCCAATGCAGCTTCGTATACGACTTTGATTCAGGCACTTTGCGGTCAAGATAAGATGGAGGAGGCAATGAGAGTCTTTGTTGACATGCAGAGGAGTGGTTGTGAGGCTGATGTTGTGACTTACACTACTTTGATTAGTGGGTTTTGTAAGTGGGGAAAGATTGTGAGAAGTTATGAGGTTTTGGATACTATGTTACAGAAAGGTTTTACGCCGAATCAGATGACTTACTTGCACATTTTGTTGGCCCATGAGAAGAAGGAAGAGCTGGAGGAGTGTATGGAATTAATGGGGGAGATGAGAAAGATCGGCTGCATTCCTGATCTTAGTACTTACAACACGGTGATTCGGTTGGCGTGCAAATTGGGGGAGGTGAAAGAAGGTGTTCGGCTTTGGAACGATGTGGAAGCATCTGGGTTTTGTCCAGGGCTTGACACCTTTGTCATTATGATTCATGGGTTTCTTGGGCAAGGTTGTTTAATTGATGCTTGTGATTATTTCAAAGAAATGGTTGGCAGAGGTCTCCTATCTGCCCCACAATATGGTACGTTGAAGGAGTTAATGAATGCTTTGTTAAGAGATGAGAAGCTAGAAATGGCTAAAGATGTTTGGAGTTGCATTGTGACTAAAGGATGTGAGCTTAATGTGTCTGCATGGACAATTTGGATTCATGCACTGTTTTCAAAGGGGCATGTGAAGGAGGCTTGTTCTTACTGTTTAGACATGATGGAGGCAGATGTAATGCCACAGCCAGATACCTTTGCGAAGCTCATGCGTGGTTTAAGGAAACTTTATAACAGGCAGATTGCAGCTGAGATCACAGAGAAAGTGAGGAAGATGGCTGCAGATAGACAGATCACTTTCAAGATGTATAAGAGGCGAGGAGAGAGGGACTTGAATGAAAAAGTTAAGGAGAAACTGGATGGGAGGAAAAGGAGGGCTCGAAGAAGACGTTGGCCTAGTAAAGCTAAAATTTTATAGTTTGAATGAGAAAGCTGTGAAATATATGAATTGAGCATGCAGTTTGTGCAGAGGAGACTGGTTCCCAGTCACAGGGATCTGGTTTGCACTTCTCGCAATGAGAGGCATCATTGACATGAGAAATGGCTGCCATTTTTTATCAAGTATGTCTCTTTTGCCTCTGCCTGCACCAGTTAATCTCTTTCATTTTTGTTTTAAGCATTACATTGTAGAGCATTCCCTACAACACTTAACACTGGTGAAGTATTCAAGCATATGGGAAATTTGTGGGATAGTGGCTTATGCAACCATGGAGTGCAGATAGTATCCCATGCTCTTCAAATCAACAAAGGAGTTGTGACAGTTGTTTGTGAGACAATCATAGGAATAAAACTAATTAAAAGCTGCTTTTGGGTACTTATAAATCTCCTAATCAACCAATAAGCAGGAATGAGAATGTTTTCGTCACTTAAGCTTGAAGGCAATCTTGCAGTTGCTTATCCATGTTGTTGGAGCCCCTCTTCTATGAGCTGGGTTCTAGAGTTACACTTCTCTGCTACATTTGGCCTCTTTCGACCCAAATATTTGGCACATAAGATGTATGTCATTGGCTCATTTCCTTTGTTTTAAAGTTTATCGAAGCAGATTCAAGCTTAGTCACTGATTCAGTTTTCCAGTCAAAAGTAGCATCACTTGTTTTTGGATTATGTAAATAAATATGTTCAATGGCTAATTAATTTTGTTGTGGTTATAAATCTGTAAATAATATCTGTTTTTTCACAGATATTTTGTTGTGAACTTTTTTTTTTGTTGTTGCATGACAACTTGTGAATCTAGAACGTAATTCCATTCAATTTGAATTAAAATCCATGTGGCTTTGTATATAACACAACTGAACTCCTTGAAAACGAAAGAACTCCATTCAAATTTTTTTTTACCAAATGTAAAATCTCAATCAAACATTGGGGCTATAAGTTCTGAAATAAAATTTTCAATTTTTTTCTTTTTTGTTGGTGGTCGGGTCTGAAAATGAAAGTCTCAATCAATTATTGAGACTACTACAACCTTAAGAATGAAAATTTGGTGAGTTGGTTAAAGACTTAATTTGGTTGCTTTTCCAACCATCCATCTTGGTCTATAAAAGAAGCTCTATCTGTTAAAATTTTCATTTCTTCATCTGATAATTTCTTCTCCCATGAGACACGACGAGACATGTTTGCTCCAGGTCCTCTGCAATTCGCCTCCAAGAACGTGATTGTATCTCTGTTCAAAAATGTCAAAGACTCTTTATCATGAACAAAAATCAAACAAGAAATAAATAAATTATAAAAAAAAACTTACACAGGATTAACTTGCCATGGTGACCAACCATCTGGGGTAATTATGTTATTCATATATGTCTGAACAAACAATACTCTTGAGTAAGTTTTGTATGCTCTTCCTAAATATATAGGGCCTGATCCAGATATCTCACAATCTTTGAAAACAAAACCAGTAGTTTCATTTGTATTAATACGACCCTGCGCTGTAATATAACCACCACCACCACTTAGTCTCTGTGTCAATGAAACGATATGGCATTTCTGCAAACAATGTCATCGATTGTAAATACAAATTTTGGTGTACAAAAAAAAAAGAAAGATTTTTTTTTTGCAAAACTAAGGATTTTAACCTCATAAAGTGACTGGCCATTGCCCCAAATAAAGTCTATAGCACCTCGAATGTTGCAGTCATAAAAATAGTGACGACCTTTGGCATCAAACAAGGTATCTTGCAAGCTTATGAAAACACAGTTATAAAAACTTGCTTTGTCTCCATAAATTAAAGCAGCAGGTGCCCAAGTAGTGTTTTTCCTTTTCACCTCCAATGCGATGAGATGGTCATATGAATTCTGTTATATATATACATTGATGGATTAAGATTAAAAAAATAACTATAATGTAAGTGTAACTAATCTTAAACCATTAAATAAAACTTTAAAATACTTTCATGACCATAACTAAAATACTGTTTAGATGTAAAAAGAGTATCGTAGTTCACTAATTTTCTGTAAGAGAAAAGGTGTATAATAATTATTTTTATCTTTACATTCCATTTGTGTACGTAGTAGAAATTAAATAATATCATTTAAGCTAGCTAGATGCTTAACCTTGAATATTATATTTCGTGCCACAAAGTTATCTGCACGTAATTGAAATGTAGGACTGTTTACAACATCACCAGCATCTCCGAATTCGATCTTTGCAAGATATTTAGGGTGTCCTTCAAGAATGATGTATGGTTTGTCTGCTGGGATCAAAACTTTTTCACTGTATATGAAATATATATAGTATATTAGAGCTTGGAATTTCTTGCTTAGCTTGAAAAATAAAAACTTGGAAATATATATATATACGGCAAGGCTCCATTGTAGGATTCCCACAAACTTCTAATTTGTGGGATTCCCCTTGTAGGGCCCACACGAGTTATTTTGTATCGATTCGAACCGTTCATTTTTTACATCTCTATTGATAGATCATCTTTACAAAAAATTAGCCAAATCGGAAATCATTTGCCTATCTAACTTCGATCAAACAAATGGACGAACCAAATATTTTTTATGAAACCGTCTACTTGTTTGGTCAAAGTTAAATAGGCAAATGGTTTTCGATTTGGCTAATTTTTTGTAAGGATGATCTATCAATAGAGATGTAAAAAATGAATGGTTCGGATCGATAGAAAATAACTCGTGTGGACCCCACAAGGGGGATTCCACAAACTAGAAGTTTGTGGGAATTCTACAATAGAGTCTTGCTGTATATATATATACAGTCTTTCTCTAGAGAGGGCATCTGCAAATTTTAAAATTTACGGATGCTCGACATAATGCTGACACAAGCATATATGAACCAGCTAAAGCACATCTGAATTGGCTACAGCACATCTCGACACCATGTTGGCGCTATGTCGATTCTCTGTCGGACATCCACAAATTTGAAATTTGTAAATGCCCTCTCCTGATAAAATCCCTATATATATGTATATGTGTGTGTGTGTTATACTTACCGGTAGACACCACGGTAAAGGTGGATACGAATCCACATTGAATTATTTGATGGTATGGAATCAATAGCTTGTTGCAGTGTGGTAAAATTTCCATGACCATTCTTATCTACTATAATGGTCCTTGAAACATTGTCTTGTAGATTGTATTTCATTGCATTACTACATGCACCCAAGGTACTCGTGAGTATAAAGAAGAGAGTAAACGTTGTTGATATAAGAGACTCCATATATATATATTGCAAAAGTGCAAGATATGCTTAATTAGCAGATCGATTTGCAACACTTTCTTGGCATAAGAATATGAAAATATTCTTCCTCCTATATAAGAGATACAAATTTGGAGTGTTGGTGTACTAGTACAACAAATTTTAGACAACATATATAGATCCCATAGAATCTACAATTAAGTCCAAATTGGAATTTTTCCTAGAAAATACATTAATGTGGTATCCATTTTTTGTGTGTGTAGGGAATGTGATATCTAAACTGATAATAAATATAGTAGGTGCTTAATTAGCATGTTATTGTCTTCACGATTCGACATGGATTCTCTCCTAATTAATCCATCTTTTTCGAAATTTATACCTTAAGTTTGAGTGTTGGCATCTGTAACTATACATGTGTAGGTGGTTGCTTAGCAATTAGTAGCTACATAGAGCATTAGGCATATATTGTAGCTGCGTGTGCCTAATGTGCACGGAAAATGTCTTTATTAATACATTATTTAGTTATCATTATCCTTTTGAGTAATAAATCAAACTTACATCATTTTGATTAATTTTAAGAGCTCTTAAACCCATAAAAGTAATAAAGATTTATTCTTTGGATAATGATCCATAAGGCAACTTTAAACTTTCTATGGGTGTGCTACTTTTTTATGTTCTTATGTTTCTTTTTTGCCTTTTGACATTTTGATATCTTATCCAACAAGGTGGTATATTGAAGGGTGTAGATTTGTTATGATTTCGAGTTTAGCTTTGAGAGTTTGTTCTCGTGGACCCTTGTTTCTTTTTTTATTTCTATTTTTGAGAAAATAATAACATTTTTATTGAATCAAAAAACAATTACATAATAAAAAACGGGTAAAGATCTCCTATTCTTAAATATTCTGTTGCTCTCTGTTCCTACGTACAAAATTGAGATATGTTTTTTTAACTTTTATTTTACTTTGAAAAAAATTAATTTTTTTATCAATTTTGTGAGTAGGGGATAAAGAAGAAGAGAATATTTAAGGACAGAGGATCTCCTTCTCAACCGAAACATTAAACTCAGTACTTAGTACTTATTAATGTGGTTGCTTTCCCAACCATCCATCTTGGTCGATAAAAGAAGCTACATTTGTTAAATTTGTGATTTGCTCATATGATAACTTCTTCTCCCATGGGACACGACGAGACATGTTTGCTCCAGGTCCCCGACAGTTGGCCTCTGAGAATGTGATTGTATTCCTGTTCAATAATGTCAAATAAAACAAACAAATAATTGGTTTCTAATCTCTCGATTTTTAATATATACCTCTCTTTATCATAAACGTACAGAAATCAAACAAGAAATTAAAAAAAAAAACATATAAAAAACTTACACGTCACCAACATTCCATTCTGACCAACCCTCTGGGATAATCATATTTTCCATATATGTTCCTGCAAACAATACTCTTGAATATGTTCTGTATGCTCTTCCTAAAAGTATAGGCCCTGATCCAAATATACGACAATTTTTGAACACAAAACCAGTAGTTTGTTTCTCTTCTTCACGACCCTGCGCTGTAATATAACCTTTAAAACCTACTTTGTCCGTTAATGAAACGATCTGGCATTTCTGCAAGCAAGTTGATCCATTTTCAATACATATATGTAGTAGTATGTGTTAGTTTTTCAAACACCTAAAATTTTTTCTATGAGTATTTCTATTTAAACCATCCCAAACCTGAAGAAATATTTATTTGTATGACCGTACATGTGAGTCATATGACGGTGTGATCAATCCACTCAAATTATAATACGTAACACACGAGTACTTTTATTAACTATAAATTTTAACCTCATAAATAGACTGGCCATTGCCCCAAATAAAGTCGATAGCACCTTGAATGTTGCAACCATAAAAATAGTGACGGCCTCTGTAATCAAACAAGGTGTCTTGCAAGCTAATGAAAGTGCAGTTATAAAAACTTGCTTTGTCTGAATTAATTGAAGCAGCAGGTGCCCAAGTTGTTCTCTTCCCTTCGGCATTCGGTTCGATAAGATGATCATATGAATTCTGCTACAACCAAAATTACGAGTTTAGTGATAAATAATTAATGTGGCTTCAAAATATATTCATTTTGTGTGCTAGAAAATGATCATAATTAACATATATTTATGTTAAATATATGGCTTAACCTTGAATAATATATTTCTTGCGATAAAATTATCTGCCTTTAACTGAAATGTAGCAGTGTCAACAACAGTGCCATTATCTCCAAATACGATTGCTGCAAGAAATCTAGGGTGTGCTTCAAGAATAATGTATGGTTTGTCTTTTGGGATCACAATTTTTTCACTAAATATGAAAAAAAAAAAACATATTAGAGTTTGGAATTTATTGCAATCTTTAGAAATTAAAACTTGGGAAAAAAAAAATGGTACTTACAAGTAGAAACCATGGTCAATGAATATACGAGTCCACACATTGTTATTTGATGGTATGGAGTCAATGGCTTCTTGCACTGTGGTAAAATCTCCATGACCAGTCTTATCGACTTTGATGGTCCTTGAGACATTGTCGTTAGAAGTATAATTTGTTGCATTGCATAGTACATGCAATGTACTTAATAAAAAAAAGAGAGCAAATATTGTTGATATGAGAACCTTGATCATATTGCAAAACTACAATATAAGCTTAGAAATTTTGCAACAATGAAAACCTAACACACTTAAATTTTGACATATGACGATGGAAATATTATTCATCTTATATAGAAGAAAAATAGGGTACAACATTTTTTTGACTGACAGCTTAGTGAGCTCATTGAATTTACTCCTAAGTTTGACTTAGGAAGAATATGTCATTAAGGTGAAAAATGGTAAAACATATCCACTCACAAAATCTTCAACATTAATTGGATTTTTCCTAATATGGATATGCACATTAATTTGATATCTTACTGATAAAATATATATATTTAGTAGATGCTTAGTCGACCTGTAACACCACGTAGACATATGTCATAACAAATATGGGTAGAAACTGAAATCTCATTTTATATTTTACTTTACTTTTTGTTTTTGGTAAAGACATATTCTTTTGTTTGTTCTTACAGAACAAATATTAAGATAATAGAATTAAACTCATGAATTCGGGTGTAGGGATAAATTAATCTTAATCTAAACCTGCATGAGATAATTTTATATCTAGAAATTTTCATGGAAAAAAAATATAACATTATGCTCGAGCTAGCACTCAAATATGAGTGTTTAAGCATTCGACTGCCGTTATACCATGAAGAAATCTAATACTTATAATTTTTTAATGACAACAAGACACTCTACATTTACACATGCATCCTAAAACTAATTGACAATAAATAAAGTGGCCCAAAACCCTTATAGATTACTATGTAAGGCCTTACAATTTCAATGTTGCATCTTCTCTTAGAAGGTCAGTATTCAACATTTTTTTAATTTTTTATTTTTGGAAGTAAACTTTATAATAAATTATCTCCACGGACAAAAAATCGCAAAGTTCTTATCTGGAAATACACTTAAACAAATGAAACCAAAGAACATTCTATAGTGAGTCCACACAATCGGCAGTGTAAAAAAAGTTGTCAAGGGATCCACAGGGGTACTGGTACAAAAATTGTTTGGCAAATAGTGACAGTTTAGATTGAGCTCATTAAATTACTCTTAAGTCTGATCTTGGGAAATGTTTGTGTCATTCAGGTGAAAAATGGCAAAACATATCCACCCACAAAATCCTGAACAATTAATTTGGATCTTTCCTAATATGGATATGGGCATTAATATGATATCTTACTCATAATAAATTTATTTTATTGTATGCTAAACTTTGTTAGGCTAAAATAGTAATTATAGATATATGGTTCTCTTAGCCCAAATTTGTTTTGTATATGGTTCTCTTGGGCCTTGGCCCATATGAAAGATTACAAAGTCACAAACTCTAACCCCAAAACCCATTATGAGTAGGGCCAACTCACCGTCTTCCTCTAGCCCACAACAATAGCTCCCCTCTGCATTTCAGCCATCAAGCGCACCAGTCGAACGAAGAAGAAGAAGAAGAAGAAGAAGAAGAAGTGCTGCACAGTCATACAACAAGCTGCTCAAATGCTGAGAACGTTCTCTCTCTCACGGACACCTCTGAGGTCCCTCTTATCTCCTCTCTATTCAAACCCAAACCACACCCCATCACCACCACCTTCCACGCCTTCGATTTCAATTTCCCATTCTTCTTACTCCTCGTCGTCGTCATCGAAGCAAGAAAAGGAGGACAAATACGAGGTCGTTTCGCTTATCAACAGGGACCCAACAAGCCCTCCGAAGCTCTTCGTGGTCCAGCCCCGTCTCCGCTCCGATACCCTCTTGCAGGCCAAGCTCAACGAAGCTCTCTGCCTCGCCAACTCTCTTGAAGAACAGCGAGATGGTTACTTCGAAAACGATTTTTTCGATAAGGAAATACCACCACACATTGTTGTTCAAAACCCAGTCGTTCGACACCAAACTCGTGCAGGTCGGTCTTCAATTTTATTTTATTTTTTTAAATTTTGATTTTTTAAAGTAAACTTTAACCCCTTTTGGTTTATTTCAGTGATTTCTATTTTTGTTAAACAAATTGTGATTGTAACTTGAACCGTTCAGTGTTTGGAACCAATCAAAATTATACCTTGTGCAGATACATATTTTGGAACTGGGACTTTGGACACTGTTAAATGTCAGCTAAATGCTGTAGAAGAAAAGGAAAGAGGCTTTTCTTAATTTCTTTTATTCATTCTGTTTTTTTTTTTTTTTTNTTTTTTTTTTTTTCTGTTCAGTTTCCAAAAATATGCATTCTACATTTCTGTAATTTTAACAGGGTGAAGTGGATGCTATTTTTGTGAATACAATCCTGTCTGGGATTCAGCAGAGGAATTTGGAGGCAAGTGATTATGCATAATCGATTTTTCTTCCTTTGTTTTCTGGTGGACAAGAAAATTAGAGCTTATTTGTCAGTTTTCACACACTAAGGTTATATGAAGAAAGATTAAAATGGTATTGATTTTTATTATTACTGTTTTGAGTGGCAGCGAGCTTGGGGAAAACCAGTCTTGGACCGTGTGGGTCTTATAATAGAGATATTCAATGCGCATGCATGCACAAAGGAGGGAAAGCTGCAGGTATTATTGCTATATTTGGTTGAGGAGTTAGAGTTTAGTGAAGACCTTTGAAGGACCTTTCTATGGCCCCTTTAATTTTTACAGGCTGAGTTAGCGGCTCTAATGTATAAGAAAATGAGACTTGTACGAATGCGTGGCCCAGGCGGACGCTCTGCTTTTGGAATCGGTGGAGAAGCTGAAGTTGTTAGTGCCCGAGGGTAATGTATTGTCTAACTTTGGAAAAAAGAGATTTTACTAAATTCTTGGTATGCTCGCACATTAGAAAAGATTTTGACCAAATCGGTGTTAATGGCAGGAGAGGAAGCGGGGGGCGTGGCTTCATTAGTGGTGCAGGAGAAACTGAACTTCAACTTCAACGACGGAGGTTCATTCCATGATATTAATATCTTATGTTAATCTTTGTTTCTTGGTGCTCTAGTTTTCTACTTGCCATTGATTGCAAGTGGTTGTTTCTTTGAGCTTGTGAAACCAAAGTACTAGCTAACTTCAGATGTTTTACAACTTTCTCCTACTAAAATTTTGTGTCATTTGATATCATTCAGCCATTTCAGTTCTTAATGGTGTTTTGCCTGTATCAGTCATTTAGGTTCCTGCAAACAAAAGTCTATTTCTTACTTTTTTTCTTTTTTCGTTAATTTTAAGTTTTTTTTTTTTTTTTCTTTGCTAGATTTGAGTTCAAAGTTGAGTAAATACAAGCATTAATGAGAGTCCCATTGAGCTAAGAGTGCAGTCTTGAAGACTGTTGTTGCTATATAATTGATGACATAAATACTTGGTTAGAGCTGTCTGTGGTTTATGATATATATACTCTTGTACACGTGTGTCCACTTAATAGCACTATAATCTCAGAATTATAGAACGGAGGAGTAGTCTGTTATCACAAATTAAAGAGGTTCGTCGTACTCGAGCTGTGCAACGTGCTTCTCGCAAGAGGCATGGAGACTCTTATGGTCAAGGTTTAGCCACTGTTGCTGTTGTTGGGTATACAAATGCTGTAAGTGGTCTAATCTGATTTTTTTTGCTTCTTGTCAGTTTAATTGTTACTATTACACACATTGTTCAAACATCTAATTCCTCACTTTTTTTGGTAGGGGAAATCTACATTAGTTAGTGCCCTCTCAAATAGTGATCTGTACAGTGATTCTCGGTAAAATATTCCACTTATACAGTGTGTTGTTTTGATCTTTAAACCATATGTTATTGAAGCCGTGATTTTGGCTTTTAATATCTTGTTGATGATGTTCTTATTTTTGTAGATTGTTTGCAACAGTTGATCCTAGATTGAGAAGTGTTGTTCTTCCTTCAGGGTAATATGACCAGCAATGCTAACTATTTTACTTGTTTATTATATTATAAAGTTTTGATAATGAGTTTTTTCTTGGATGACTTTCTAGAGCTTCTTTCCACTTATTGTGAGTGTGTAATGTTCAGGAAGAAAGTGCTTGTTAGTGATACAGTAGGATTCATATCAGATTTGCCAGTGCAGGTATATGGAAAGCATGTTCAACTGCTTTCTTCATTTACTCTATCTTATCACTAATCATCTTCGTCACTAATACAATCTACTTTTGTAGTTAGTGGAAGCATTTCATGCAACTTTAGAAGAAGTTGTGGAAGCTGATCTACTTGTGGTATGATTAATTACTTGTCCTTTAATTTGGGAAGTAGGGTTCATTTCAGGTTTTGCCATATTTAAATTTGAACTAGATCTGATGAACACAATTTGTTGCGATAAATTGAAGTTCATGCTGTTTTGGTATCCTGCATCATGTGATATTGACATAAAATACAGAGAGATTAATATTTATGTTTTGAGCTCTGAATTAACACTCAATATGTTAGACAACATGGCACATCTAATAGACGTTTCTTTATCCTTGCAGCATGTGTTGGATTGTACCGCTCCCAATCTTGATGAGCACCGATCAACTGTATTACAAGTTCTTCAGCAAATCGGTGTATCCACGGAGAAGCTTGAGAACATGATTGAAGTTTGGAATAAGGTATTCCCACTCTCGTCCTCACTTGTACACTTTCCGAAACAGAATGGAAACTTCAAAGAACACTGACGCAGTTGTATCTATATCTTTTTGGAATTCCTCAGATTGACTATGAGGATGAGAGCATGGATGTTGATGAAGGTCTTGATGATGGTAAAGATGGTGAGGCGAGCAGTCTCTCAGGAGAAGAAGATGATATGGAATCTAAGCTCTCACCAGGAGCAGAAAACAATAAGGCTGGCGGTCTTGAAGTAGCAGAGGATGGTGCAGCTGATAATACTGTGTCTGAACCAGAAAATCTTGAAGCTATGGAGGACCAAGAAGGTGATTACTCTGATGGCTGGTTGGCATCAGAAGATGACCAAGACCCTTGGGACGAAGAAAGCAGTTCATGTATGCGATGGAAGACTATGGATGATCAACAAAGTGAGTGTCCTAAGGACTGGAGAACAGAAAAGCAATTTCAATCACAAGTTCACCCTGGTCCACATGTTAAAACATCTGCCATAACGGGAGTTGGGTTGCAAGAGTTGTTGGAACTCATTGATGAGAAGCTGAAGGCCCCAAATGTTGTGGAAAAGGGTGTGTATGATCGAAAATGGAGGCCCCCTCGTACAGAGGAGGCTGGCATAGCAGTTGAACAATAAATGTGAAGGTACATTTGTTTGTTTATGCTCTCTCTTCGAGTAAATCTACAGGTTATAGTTGGAGGAAGGTCCATTGACAAGGGTAATCGACAACTATTGAGGAATTCTTGGGGAAGCAATGTTGGCCTGATGGGATAAGAAACTGTTAAGATGGTATTCAAGCAGGTTCGGTTTGCCCAAAGAAGTTTATTCAAGTATGTCAGTTTGATAAAGCTTATTTATTATTTTTTTTTGTTTTTAGGAAACTTAGGCTCTAGTCCTTGATGGATGTAAAGAGGTAACGACAAATAAAGGTCTAATATATTTTTTACACACTCCGAACTTTGCATAGAAGGATATTGGCTTTTTAAGAACAAAAACATTGCCGATCGATCGGCATGGCAGTGTAATTACACTTCCTTTTACACTGCAGTTACACATGTAATAACACTTGGGAAATACTTACGTCTTGAGGTTTGAGGTGGCCAAATAAAATTTGGACGTCTGTACTTTTCTAAAATTATACAACTTAGTAACCGAACACTAATTTTCTACTTAACCACACATTCAAACAACCACTTTTCAAATTCACCACCACCCGCAACCACTGTCGTATGTCCACCGTCGTCCCTAAACTTCAGGATCTAAGTATTTTTTATAACACTTACCAGAAGAACTCGAGCGAGTAATTGTTGTGATTATTATGGGCTTCACCGACAAAAGAAATTAATGAGCCCAGGTCCATTGTGATATTGCAAATTAGGAAAGCAGGGCCCATTATAATGAGGCTACGGCCCATTGTGATATTGCAGACTACCCTTAACCATCTGAAATCACCGCCGACAGTCGACAGTTGACACTCGGTGACCAGTAAGTTTATTAAATGCGTCGTGCCACTGTGGCCATACATACACACACTTATATATATATCTAATATCAACGTCCATCATCAGTCTTAGATTTCGCTCTCTTTTCAACTCTCTCTCCCAGCAAAAAGCAAAACCCAATAGTATTTAGAAAATTGAAAAAAATAAATAAATTTACAGATCTAAGATCCAAAGGCATTGCCATCACGTAAATCCTCAATGAGGTGCTCTGCTCTCGTTTGTTGATCTGAGGTAACTACCAATTCAATTCCTCTCAATTGCTCTGTTCTTCTTTTTGCGTTGCGTTTAAGCTGAGCTCGCAAACTTTCTTTGTTTGTTTCTCGGGAAAATGAGAACCAAACGAATTTGAATTGGGAGCTTTGGTTCACATTCATAGCATTATAATTACAGTATGTGGATCTACCTTCATTTTCTATGTATTTGTGGCTGATTTTTATTCATGTTTATTGCATATGTTTTCTGAAGCAGTCTACAATCTTATCGGATTCATTTCGTTTAAACAAACAGTAGTCATGTCGAGGAGGCCAGTGGGATCCACGCGCCGCAATGGTAGCTTTCCGTTTGGTGCCTTCCATTCAAAATCAAAGACATCCCCTTTGTTATCCATAGGCCTTGTAGTTGTGGTAATATTTCATCGATTCAATTATCAATTCTTTGTGTGCCACCTGATTTCTAATTTAGTTTATGTTCAGTGAGTAGCTTCAAATTAGCATAAATAATATCAAAATTATTCGTTCAAATTCTAATTGTGTTTTATTGCTTTTGGTTTAAAATTCTCAGGGAGCTTTTCTTCTCATCGGCTATGTTTATAAGGGCTCAGGTTTGTATCTAAATTGCATGCATTAACAACCCCCAATGATATTTACTTGCTAATTAGCCTAATTTGATCAGCAAGCAATGCAATGATTATATTTGCTTCGTCTTCTGAGGCACTTGATTCTGGGAATTATTTGTGCCCTATTTTGAGATGTTTAATATTCTTACAGATAAATGCAGTGACTGAAATGTTTGTTCTTAAAAATTCAGGTGTCTTCGGGGGTAGCAAAGTAGTCAGTAGAGTTGAAGGTACGTTCTGGACCTGTTTTTGCTTGTCTTGTCGGGTTAAAGTTGTAGATGTTATCTTACTTCTGATGTTGGACCGAATTCCTTGATGTCAAGTGCACTTTTGTTATTTTATGATTTTATATTCTTACGAGTGTCTAGCAATTTGTATTTGTTAGATATCAGTACTAATATCAGTTGGCCGTTTCCTTCTCAGGAGACTTCTCATGCACATTAGAAGTTCAGAGAGCGATACCCTTCCTAAAGAAAGCTTATAGTGGCAGCATGCACAAAGTTTTGCATATTGGCCCTGATACTTGTTCAGTTGTCTCTGCATTGTTGAAAGAAGAGGAAACTGAAGCATGGGGTGTGGAGCCATACGAGATAGAGGATGCTGATAGCAATTGCAGGCGTCTTGTGCGCAAAGGCATCGTGCGCGTGGCTGATATAAAGTTCCCTCTACCCTATAAAGCGAAGTCTTTTTCCCTTGTGATTGTGTCAGATGCTTTAGATTACCTCTCTCCGAAATATCTGAACAGAACTCTTCCAGAATTGGCAAGGGTGTCTGCTGATGGTCTTGTTATTTTTTCAGGTACTTTCCTACATGGTACATATAGGTTGTAAAATATTAATGGCGTAAAATCTTTGTATATTTTGTTAATTGGAATTCTTGTACAGAACTGATTAGAAATTATAATGAGATAATTGTGCTTTTATCAAAAGATTCACAATAATTAATTGCACTCTAGTACTTCTCTTTTGGTTTATTCATTGTCATACAATGAATTTAGATATGCTTAGCAATATTAATCCATGAAGACACATGCGTCAAATGCTTTGATCCTATATTGATGAAGCCAAGATATTAATTTTCTACAGCCCTTGGGTTTACATCTCTTACTAAAGTACTGGACTGAGAATACCCTGATTACTGTTTGCTCTTGCCCTTAACATTTTTATTCCCATAAAAAGTAATAAATTTTTCTTGATATTTTGATTTTGGCAATAATCATTTCTAATTTCACTACTATTTATTTTTATGTGTAGGTTACCCTGGTCAACAGAGAGCTAAAGTTTCTGAGTTATCCAGATTTGGACGTCCAGTAAGTGATCATATTCTGCTTGTGTGATGTCACCTTGCTACTTCGTAATTGTTGGATTACTACTCTTACCGATCTGGATATGACAGAGGCTGTAAATTATTTGATGGCATAACTCATATGCTTATCATTGACTTGAGTTTAATATTTTAAGCATGTTCATATCCAAGTGCTTATGTAATTGGTTGGTAACTGAAGGGCTTATGTAAAGCTGGTCTTGATCCTGCTCATAAACTTGGTAATAATGATAAGAGATGTAGCATTCATGATCGCTTGATCATCTTGGGTTTTAGTTACTACAGTACATTTTTTGATCTGCCTTAATGATTGTTCCATTTATAGCAGGTTCTGTTGTGTTATGGTGGTTTGATCATTGATTCACATCTGCCAGGTTGACCTGATGACTAAGATATGTTTCTTTCTTTCTTTTAGCCCAAAATGCGGAGCTCCTCTTGGTGGATACGCTATTTTGTCCAGACCAGCTTAGAAGAAAATGAAGTTGCCGTCAAGAAGTTTGAGCAGGCCACATCAAAGGGATCATACCAGCCAAGCTGCCAAGTGTTTCACCTTAACTCATATCACTAATATAGAGATTGTAAAACTTTCTTCGTACATTTTTCTATGCAAGGCCGCTAAAGGGAAAAAATTGTTTAGCTGTCATATAAAAAATGCCTCTACTGGGTTATTTTGGTATAAGATATGTTAAAGATATCAATTTCTGTTGTGAACATTAGTCGCTATTGATTGACATAGTTGATGGAATATATAGGGTGATCTGCATTCTGTTTGATAGGATTATAGTATTCATGAATTTGGTTACCGATTTCTTTCTGCAACTTTCAACTCCACCTCATCACTTGCAAATTTGTCTGAGGGAACTTATTGGCCTTTACTGCGTTTCTCATATTTGTTCCCATGCATACAACCCAAAAGGTGCATGTGAACCTTCCATGTCCTCGTCCCGATTCGAATTATGTGTTATATTCGGTGTGTTGTACGAGAATGTAGTTCTGTGAACCAATCTAAAAATGACTAAAATGAAATATTAAAGCTACTCCATTCAAAGGAGAAGCAAGCACAACTGTAGCTAATTGTAATGACCAAGCCAGTTCTATGTTGACTTTTATCTCTTAAAAAAACAGGTATGTGATGCACAAACATCAGGATCAAGAATCAATTTCTATAAACTTGTCCAAAGGTGGGAATGTAATGTTAGTAAAAACCTAATTGTAATGCTGAACAAATTTGATCTTGTTTGTTGTGGTTAGAGACTTGGAGCAATAAGTCTAATGCATCTGCCAGTGAAAAGCTAATCGCTTAATTTAAAGAATCATTCATGTCATGCTTGCAGAAGCCAATCTTCATTTGCTGGAAAAAAGAGAACTGAAGTTCACACAACAAATATCACCAATAATCCCCACAAGAGCAATGCCCTTCCTTAAAGCAATGAAACCTGTGGGCATCTCTCACAGTGATTTCCCTCCCAGAAATGGCAGAGATGAATTTGATTGCATTGTGGCAATCCCCACATATCCTCAGGTTCTTCACCACAAGTATAGGTTCTCCCTCTCTAGTCGAGATCAACCCAAATGCAACGGCTAGCTTTTCACTGTGAAGCCCTAACATTATCTCCCTCTCTCCTTGCATTGATTCATCACCCTTTACCAATGCCCATCTTACATCAGGCACATACCCGGCTTGCTTCATCTTCCTTGACATCTCCTCCAAGTATTCATGAATTTCTTTTATCATTGGGTGGGAGCTTTCTTCAGCCACAAAAACATGAATTCTCTTATTGACCTCAATCCAACTACAACCTGGTTTCTTCTTCACTCTGTTGACTCGCATAAGCTTTCTAACTGTTGCTACCTCTTCCCATTTGCCAGCTCTAGCATACATATTTGACAACATGACATATGGAGCAGCATTTGAAGGTTCCAGCTGAAGAAACTGATTGGCTGCCTTCACTGCTAGTTCAATATTTCCATGTGTTCTACAGGCACCGAGTAATGAAGCCCAACCAATGGATCCAGGGTTGAATGGCATTGTCTCAATGAGTCTCTCAGCTTCACCCAGCTTGCCTGCTCGACCTAGAAGATCAATCATGCATGAATAATGTTCTGCTTCCGGTTCAATCCTGAACTTCTCCTTCATCATATTGAAATACTTTTGACCCTCCTCAACTTTTCCAGTGTGAGCACAAGCAGAAAGGACAGATATAAATGTTATACTTGTAGGAACAATATCCATGTGAAGCATACGTTCAAAAAGGCGCAGTGATTCGATTCCAATCCCATGCTGTGCATAACCTGCAATCATCGAATTTAAAGAGACACTATTATGCTCTGGCATCCTATCAAAAAACCTTCTTGCATCATGAAGATTCCCGCATTTTGAGTACATTGCAACAAGGGCATTGTTCACAGAAATTCTATTGGAATAAATATCAGATTTGATTGCTAAGGCATGAATCTGCTTCCCCTGAGAAGGAGATGACAAATTAGAGCATGCACTAATCACACAGACGAAGCTGCAATCATCGGGGCAGTAACCAACACGCTGCATCTGCCGGAAACAATCAAGCGCATCTATAGAGAACTCATCATTTTGAGAATAACCAGAAATCATCGTGTTCCAAAGAACCAAATCCGGTGCAGAAATCTCTTCAAATACTTTCCTACAATCTGACATGCCACCAGCACACTTGGAATATAAATCAATCAAGCCACTCCCAACATGAGAATTCTGGTGGAAACCAGTTTTGATCAACTTAGCATGAAACTGAAGTCCACCCAACAAGTCCTCCACACACGTAAATGCAGTCAAAACACTTGCCAATGTAAACATGTCGACAGCCACTCCCCTCCTAACCATTTCCTGAAACAATCCCAGTGCTTTCAAACCTTCGCGGTGCTGCCCATATGCCACAATCATTGAATTCCAAGACACTTCATCTCTCATCTCTCCCATCAGACAGAACACCTGCTTCGCCTCCTCCAAAAACCCATTTTTACTATAGTGAGTCACAAGAGTATTGTTCACCGAAACATAGGAATCAAAGCCACCCAAAACCACCAACGAATGCAATTGTCTAATCAAACCAACATCATCACAACAACCCGTGATCACAGCCGATATAGTAAACCCATCCATGTCAAGACCCATTTCTCTCATCCCATTAAACAAGCTCAATGCCGGTTCAGTTTCCCCTCGATCAGCATAAGCAGAAATGAGGGTGTTGTAAGAGACCAAGTCCGGTTGAGGAATTTTCTCAAACAGCTTGTGGGCAGTGTAGGTATGCGATTCTTTTGCGTACGCGGCGATAATAGCGTTGAAGGAGAAGACATTGGGGTCTTGGGTTTGATCGAAGGCGTTGCGAGCAGAGGAGAGACGGCCACATTTGGAGTAGAGGAGGATGAAGTGGTTGGAGATGTATGTGGAAGGAGGAATGAAGGACTTGACGTAGAGTGCATGGAGGGTTTTGCCAATAAAGAGGTCTCTGTCGGCTATGCATGTTTTCAAAAGGTGGCGAAAACTGTGGAATGTCCATGAGATTGAGAGTTGGTTCATCTAAGAAGCATATTCAGAAGCCTAAGGCATGTAGAACTTTGGATATATGGCTTGTTTCAGATATATAAAAATAATAATATTAACAATAATAAATAAATAAAACTTTTAATTTTTCTAGGA
>QANT01001774.1:0-18196 GCA_003254885.1 Purshia tridentata | reverse complement strand
TTCATACTAATAATTCAAATTACAAAGAATACAATAAATTCTATAAATAATACAATTTAATTATGCAAATAATCACATATTAAAAATATACAATTTTGGAATTTCTATATACAAATTACAATTTTTTTCCATATAAATATTATGAATGACATTAACAATGGCAAAAAAATAGCAATTTCATTTTTCATTTTTCACTTAATAAAATAGAAAAATTCGAAATGGACGTGTAAAACCCTCAAATTGAACCATGATCACCATCACACAAATTAACAAATTGCCAAACAAAAGTTTAAGGGAATGGAAACCCATGATTAGGGGAGGAAAAGCCATGAAAAATTTCGAAGATTGGTGGCCAGAGGTGGTCGGGATCGGTTTTTTTTTTTTGGTGGACTAGTGGTGATGAGCGAGCAGCGGGAGTTCTTTACAGAAATCGATCATTCCACTGGTGGTCTCGGCCTTTCGAGTGTTTTTGGCCAAGGTCAGACCATTGTGGTGGCTGGGTAGCTAATTGACGTCGCGAGTTGAGACATTTGGAAACCGGAGGTGAGAGAGTGAGAAATTTTTGAACGGAAAAGTGTCTGGGTCAATCTGGGTAACTGGGCTTTGATTGGTGAAATTATCGCAATTTCGACGAAATTTCTTAAATTTTACCCTTTTTACACTATTGATGCTTTAAAATTTTGTTCGAAATTTCCCCAATTTAACTGAAAAATGGCTGGATAGATGATTTCGTATCGAGGCCTTCAAAAAATGATAATTTCAATGAAATTTCACCGAAATTATCGAAATTACACTCCTTGTCTAAGAGTTCTATCATACAAAATTTACATACTTTATCAACTTTTACTTTAACAACCAATGAAGAGAATATAAATTTCAGGGAGTTTGAAACTTCAGATTCTATTCCAAGGATAGATGCAAACGATGTAGATATGAAAGTAAGTGTTGCACCAGTATCAAATAATATTCTAGCCCATGAATTGAAGACGAGGAATGTACCTTCCACAATCTAATACTCCTTTTGATCTCCTTCAACATTTTAATATTAGCTTTCTCCAATGTAATCAGATTATTCCTCCATAGTATAAAGACCTTGTTGTTCCTCTACATAAGGTTCTATCTGTTAAATAAGTGTAAGATTAGTCTAGTCTTCAATCACCGGATCAATAAGATGTTGCACCACTGGAGTAGCTTGGTATTCCACCTGATTGAGCGCATACACTCACTCCTGAGTATATTGTTCCAACCTCTTCACTCCTCCTGAAAGTCTAGGCCTTAAACAATCCGAGTCGTCCTTCCGAACGAGGAGTTTGTTGATTGATGGAAGATCTTGCCCAATTCTGTTGAGGCTAAAATGATGCACGTACTTGGGGTGGTGGTGGAGCATGAAGTTGTGGTATAGTTGGAGTTCCATATTGAAATTGAGGAGCTTGAGACTGAAATTGTTGAGTAATTGGCGTATGATAAATAGATAATGATGGACAATCACTTTGAAGATGCTTCCCTTGACCGTAATAATGGCGAGAAGGACCTAAATTTGGACAATTGCTGCTTTGTCCTCTAATTGAATTTTTTTCATCCCACATCCTTTTAGTATCCAACATAGTTTGCTCAGTGATTAAAGCATGATCAACTACCTCAGCATACCTTTCAAGTTTCAGCCTTTGTTCTTTCATTTGGCACTAACTTCCATGCAAAGTGCATAAGTTCCTCAAACTTAGCCTGATAGTCCACTACAAACATATCCTTTTGAATCAAATTCACAAATTCTCTAGCTTTGCTAGTTTTGATCGTATCAAGAAAATACTTTTCTAAAAAGATTCTCTCAACTCCACCCAATTTGTTATCTCTCCCCCTTGAAGATCCATTAAAGACTCCCACCAGTGGCATGCTTGGCCCTCCAAATAAGAACAAGCAATGATCACCTTGAACTCTTCTGGAATTCGTTGCTCCCTTAATTTTCTTTTCATTTGTTGTAGCCACTCCTCAGCTATCATGAAATCTTGTTCTCCCTTAAAAACAAGTGAGTGGGTCGGTGGGTGTTCTGAAATTCTCCTTATAATTTCATAACCTAATCTTGAATATCTCTGTAACGGTCTTCTTGAGCTAAAGTTTCTTAGAGTGCACTTGACATTTCTCGTATTGCAGCAACCACATTTGATTACCATTCATATTTTTTATATGGGATCTTCGCTTTCCACCATTTTTTAAGATGATTAAATTAATAACTAATCCTAAACTTTGAATAAAGATTTTCTAAACATAATCTTGAATTACTTTGAAATAAAATTCCATAATTAAACAACATAAGTAATAAATAAATACACAATAAATAATGATAAAATATACATATTATATATATATATATATAAACACATACACATACACATTACAAAACAAGTTCAAGATATTCATCATAGCATAATAAAGTTTTACTAAAAGTACACAAACAAAATTTAGTAAACTTTACTATATTATTCAAACAAAACTCTACTCTAGGACCTAACAACTATTATCTACTATCTTAGTTGCTGCCTTGTTCCCTTGAACTAGTTGAAGTAGCATCAGCCTCCGTATTTTCTTAAACTATAGGACCAATTGTCGAACCTTGAGACCCAGTTTGTCTCGAATATCCTATAGATACTTCTGTAAGTTCTTGAGGTTGTTTAGAGGCTTCACTAGGGTCTCCCTCTTCTAAACTAACTTCTCTTAGCTGTACTAGAGCTAACACTACCCCGAGTGGTGGCCACTGTTGTCCCCTTTAATCTAAGAAATGTTGTATCCTTTGTTCCTAAATAATCGGGTCTTCAAACTGTCTTATTGCCTCTTGGATAATCCATTCTTTCATTCAAAGACGATGCTCCTGTTCTTGCCTTAGTCAATAAAAAAAAGTCTTCTATTTGCTACCTCCCTAATCTTTTGATCTAAACTAATAATGGGCTGTCATCTAACCTCTTCTTCTATTGTCTGTGGATTGAGAGTATGGATACTTTGTCTTCTAATATGATATCTTCTTCATATGTTGTTTATATTTAAAAAATCCATATCTATAACAATACACAAAAAAAAAGCATTACAACTTAAACTCCTAGATATACTAATAACTTAAGATATCTCTAATCAAAACACTTTAAACTTGTCTCTTAATACTCAATTTAAGCCTAGGGTTCTCTAAACGTTATGCTCTGATACCAACTTGTCACGCCCCAATCCAAGATTAAAAACTAATTACGAATTAAAGTGTAAATCACATTCTCATTCTAGAATTAACTTCTATAACTAAAATATGACAAGAAAATAAATAAATAATAATATATATTATATAAAATACAATATAACAAAAAATGCATTAATATAACATAATATTACTTAGGTAAACTTATTCAAACAAAATATTTTCTTAATTAAAACAAGGTTATTACAACAACTTGTCATGCCCCATCTGAGATTAAGAAATAATTACAGATTAAAGTGTAAATAACATTCCAATTATATAATTAACATCTATAACCAGAATATAATAAGAAAATAAATAAATAATAATAATACATATTATATAAAATACAATATAAAAAAGAAACATTAATATGACATATTACTACTTAGTTAAACTTTAAGCTTTCGTTTAACCTATCAAACAACCTCCGATTTCTATAAAATTTATTCTTCTTGGAAAACTCTGCATCCCTTCTTTAAAAAACATATAAAATTTACTTAAATTCAACAATTAGATCTTAAAATATTCGAGTCTAAAGTAAAGTACTTGAAACTATCCAATGTTCCAGAAATTGTCATATTTCTTCAAACTCATCCCCTTTCAATTCTTACCATCCAAATAGGTTCTTATCCAAATAGGTTCTTAAGGCCGTAAAATGATCAATTATAACTTATTTAGCAATTCACCATAAACCAAATTAAGCCATAAACCCAAAATCCTCCAATTTCCTCTTTACACCCCAAATTCGAAAACCACCAATCCCAACCTTCAAATCCTGCTTAAACAACTTAACTAAAGCCATAAATTGAATTAAACTCGAAAATCACCAAAAACAAAGCATACAAAAGCTTACCTCTTCTTCCCTTGTGTTCTCCATTTTCCTCTCCTTTCTCTCTCCTTCCTCCTCTTCTCAGTCTCTCTCTCCCTCAATATCCTTTCTCTTTTCTCTGGTTTTTCCAAAAACTCTAAAACGATTTGGTTCTTACTAGGTTGCTAGCTCAATCTTGTTGGGTTTCGAAAAAAATTGTGTCTAAACTCTTTATTAACCACACCAACACAACACACACCGCCTCTCCAACACTAACACAAACCAAACGGTCCAATGTAAATTTAAAAACCAATGTAGAAAATTTGAAAAAAAACTAACTTCTACAACCTTGCAAAAGTAGCTGGGTATTTTAACTCTTTTTTTTCCTTAAATAATAATATATACATATAATATATAAAACAATGTAAATTTAAAAACCAATGTAGAAAATTTGAGAAAAAACTAACTTCTACAACCTTGCAAAAGTGGCTGGGTATTTTAACTCTTTTTTTTCCTTAAATAATAATATATACATATAATATATAAAATAATATAAAAAGAAAATATTATTATAACATAATGCTAATTACACTTACTTAAACTTAATTAGACAAGATTAATATTAATTAAACAAATAGGTTATTACAATCAAAGCATAGGAGAAGCTTACCTCTTCTTCTCCCGTGTTATCCCTTTCCCTCCTTTCTCTCTCCTTCCTTTTTTTTTGCTCTCTCTCTCTCTAGATTTTCCTTTCTCTTTTTTGGGTTTCAAAAATTCTAGTGCCGAGTTGTTAGTTTGCTGGATTTCTAAATGGTGATATCTATGCTTTTAATTAACCACAAACACACCAGCAATACATTGTAAAAATTTGAAAAACTAACTTTTACTAACTTGTAGAAGTGGGTGGGTCTAACCCCTTTTTTTATAAATAATATATATATATATTATATAAAATATAATATAAAAAGAAAACATTAATATAATAATTTTAATTACACTTAATTAAATTAAATTAAACAAAATCAATATTGATTAAACAAAATTTTTGTTAATTAAAACTAATTTAAGCATATGTTATACTTTCTTTCTTTTTTGGCCAAGTAGCACACGTTATACTTGTCAATGGTAAACCTTACAAATACTAGTTGCCTCAACGAATTGATATACTTTTGCTTTTTGTGACATCGAAAAATATATTAGAAATCATGAAATCATTTCATCAAATTCAGATTCTCTGAGTAGAATTAATGAAGTCATTTCATCAGATATTGTTAAATGATAAAGTGGAACATGCATAAATAAAAGGGAATGAATTTGCAATTCATTATAAAATGAACAAAAATGTAAATCGCAAATAAAATTTAAAAGACATACAAAATTTCAATTTACCTGAAAATTTTATTTTTCCTATCCCACCCATCTCCACATTGGAAAGGAGCAAAAGGTGCTTCTGATTGAATGAAGTAGAGATGAAATATCCCATCTCATCATTGGGGAAATTCATTTCTAATAGTTTTTCCTATAAACTCTCTTTTCAAATCTCCTCTTTTCGATCTTCTCAAATTGATCTGTGAGTACAAAGACGAAACTCAGAACTCAAACACCCTTTGCTGTATATCATTCTTAAATAAAAACAAATTAGTAAAATAAATATTAAAAAAAGACTCTAAGGACCAAAGCAGCATTATTTGAAACTAATCAGTCAAACATAAAAAACATAAGAACACAATTTCCGGAGAGATACAGAGAGTCATCATTTTGATCAAAGAGAGAACAGAAACAGAATAATTCAAATCTTAAGACAGTCTATATATGTATATTTATATATGATTTGTGAATAATACAAAGTGTATAGATGAGTTTCGGGGCTTACCAAATCTACCGGCTAAAAAAACTGAGAGTTACACCATTAATGAGACACTATCAAAGTTGAGGTTCTTGCTTTGTTTCTGAGCAAACGAGAGAGAGCAAATAAATAGCAGTGTGTGAATTAAAGTGGAATGGAAGGAGGCACTGGCGTCCACAGATTCGGACCTCAGGCGCCGTTCCATTGTAGTTAATTGTGGAAAATTGGAATCAATTATGAAACTCGGGAACTGCACATGATTGCTACACCGCTTGGCTCTTTTCAGCTTCAACTGTTGTTGTGTGGTTTTACCACTTGTTTTGAAACTTGAAAACCATAGTCTCTGACATGGATATGACTAATATTGTCTTTTAACTTCTCTTTCTTCAATGTTATTACATGGATGCCAAAGCTTGCTAGCAGTTTTCTCGATGTGTATATACGGGCAGCCCAAGTTCTTCAAAGCCAATTTGACTTGGCTAGATTAAAAAAGTACCCCCCATTTTTCCTCTTCCAATTCCCCTTCTGATCACTTTAATTGCCATGATTGATGTCGACTCACAGCCCAAACATTTAATAAAGTGATAAAAGGAAAAGGCTCGGCCTTAAATTTTGATTTTGTGAAAATTTCGAAAAAATTTCGATTTTGTTAGAATTTTGAGAGAAATGATGAAAATTATTATTAAAATACGAAAATTTTGAATGAAACTTTACTATATTTTTATTTAACATATAATCTACTATATTGATTAAAAAAATATTGAAAAAACCAAATTTTATAATAGGTTTCATGTGTTAAGGTGATTATAGTGCGTGCTGGAGACAAATACAGTTAAATAAAATTAGTATAATTAATAAATGAAATTAGTATATTATTTATATTTTATATTTTTTAGGATAAGATATAAAATATTAGAGATTTAGGCTTTTTAGGGTATTTTTAAATACTTTTTGATATAGAAATCTATAAGGGTTTAGGGTTTAAAAATAACAAAACGAAACTCCAAAACCAAAAACCAAACAAAATCTCAAAAATAAAGACCAAATGAAACCCAAATCTAAGGAACTAAACAAAATCTCAAACTATTTTTTTTCAATTGTCTAAATATCTTAAACGGTCAAATCTCAATCCATTCTAAATTTTTTTTCTTTTCTTTCATTTCTTTTTTTTCCTTTCTTCTTTTTTTTCTTTCCTTTTTTTTTCCTTCCTTCTTTTTTTTTCTTTCCTTCCTTTCTTTCTCTACACTTTCTGCTGCCCATAAGCCCAGCCGACTTTTCCCTTTTTTTCCTTTTTCTCTTCTTTCCTCTCTCTCTCCTCCCTGCCAGCCCACTTTCCCTTTTTTTTTCTTTTTTTCTCTCTCTCCTCCCTACCCGTGAGTGCTTTCCCCTTCCCCTTTTTTTTTTCTTCTTCTTTCCTCTCTCTCTCCTCCCTGCCCGTGACTCCTTCCTTTCCCGTTTTTCATTTTTTTTTCCTTCCTTCTTTTTTTTCTTTCCTTCCTTTCTTTCTCTACACTTTCTGCTGCCCATGAACCCAGCCTACTTTCCCCTTTTTTTTCTTTTTTTCTTCTTTCCTCTCTCTCTCCTCCCAGCCAGCCCACTTTCCCCTTTTTTTTTCTTTTTTTCTTCTTTTCTCTCTCTCCTCCCTGCCCGTGAGTGTTTTCCCCTTCCCTTTTTTTTTCTTCTTCTTTCCTCTCTCTCCTCCCTGCCCGTGACTCCTTTCCCCTTCTTCTTTTTTTTTTTTCCTTCCTCCCTCACAGCAGCAGCAGCTCCATTTCCGGCCACCATGCCGGCCTTTTCCGGTCAACCCAAGGCCACCAGCAGGACCCCCAGGTGCCGGCCATCTTCTCCCACCTTCCTCCACGCCGGCCAGCCACCACAAGCACCGGAAATTGCAAAATAAAAGTCATCTACCGCCGGATTCTTTCGCCGATTCCGGCCACCTTCGAGCTCCGATCACCCTTTTTTTTTGTGGGTTTTCCTTCCCTCACCATAGGCTTTCATTCCCCTAAGGTCTGAGATGCCAATTTTGTGAAATTGTGATTTTGATTTTTAGGGTTTGAGTTTGATTTCGAAAATTTTGAAAATTTCGGGTATTTCGGCGAAATTTCAGAAATTTGGCCGAAATTTTCGAAATCTACTCGAAATTTTTATGGTATGGCTCTAAAATTTCGACTCCCCTCAAAAACGAAAATTTTGGCAAAATTTTGCCGAAATTTTCAAAATTTAACACCTTAATTTCGAGCCATGATTTAATTTTAGGCAAAAATTCAATTTAAACAATTAATTATATATGTCATTTCATTGGGATATGTGAATAACAAAATTTTTTAAGTACTTAAATGATTACTTATTTTAAAGAAACGTGGTTCTGTCTATTAATTCATTAAAAGATAGTTAAATACTATACTAGTAGAGTTTTTACCGACAAATTCCCATGACTATTTATTGACGGAAAGAGTTAAAGGACTAATCTTGAAACTACATACAAGATTCAAGCTAATAAAGTTTTCAGATTTTAACGATTTTATGTGTGTTTGGGTGTTTACAAACAGGCAATGGATCAATGAACGTTGACAAATAAGATTTTAACGGAGTTATTGACTAAACACGGTGAATTGAAAGGGTTTGTAAAGTTCAAATGATAAAATAGAAGAAATGAAGTTTGAAGGGACAAATTCAAAACCGTAATTACTTCTAGAGGAAGCATGAAAAAAAAAAANAACCTGAGCGCAACGGCAGATGTCGCATGAAAAAAAAAAAAAGAAGCAAAATAAGACACAAAGACAAAAGCCTTTTCAGTGGGGACTGTGAGTTGCTACCTTACTACTGGCATCTTCACCGAAACCCCTTTTCA
Source organism: Purshia tridentata (assembly GCA_003254885.1). Classification (NCBI taxonomy): domain Eukaryota; kingdom Viridiplantae; phylum Streptophyta; class Magnoliopsida; order Rosales; family Rosaceae; genus Purshia; species Purshia tridentata. The sequence goes on along the minus strand of QANT01001774.1, from coordinate 9,471 downwards.
TCGTGTGTGGGTTTTCGGGTGTCGACAGTAGCATCACACCGTGAAATAAGTAAGAGCGCTTGACTTGGCCATAGATGAAGTAGAGAGGTTGGTATTTTTCTGTTATCATTTTTTTATTAAATATTTATATCTCTTTACTTAATTGTATAATTTGGTCTGGGTTTAATTCCGTGTTTCATAATTAGACTTAATATTACACTAATTATTTCTATCACCCTACTTAATCTTTAATTCCGTGTTACTCTATTTGAACTAGAAATTTCTGATCATTCTCTATTTCTCTAACAGAATACTAATTAATAGTTGGAATTAAAAATCTTATACTGCAAATTTTAGTTTACCATAAGAAAAAGTGGTCATACTTGTCTTTTTCAAGTTTCAACATTTCAATGTGTAACTTGGTTTTTTCATTTGTGAAATCGTTGATAGTTTTAGTTCTGATTCAATGATTGAAGATTTCTATTCTCTAAAAGAATCAACGTGCCCAACTTTGATTTGTGAATATATTTTCTTTTCTTTTTTTAATTTGGATAAAGGCTGAATATACAACATACTTTGTTGTGCATTTTGTTCACATACATCTATAAAAGCATTGAATATACAATGCGTTTTGACATTGTACGACATTGATATGTAATACATTTTGAGATTGTACTTTGATTTGTAGATAATTTTGCCTGGAAATGCTCCTGCATTTGGTGTCTTGGGTTTTCTGCTTTGGAAGCAAATAGCTAGCAACATGGCTGAAGTGGCTCTTACCCTTGCATCTCCTGCTGTCACATCTGCACTGGAAAAACTGTCTTCTCTGGCTACTACGGAGTTTCTTTCATTGTTTCATGTCAAGGATGACATAGGAAAGCTGAAAAGCACTTTGAAAAACGTTCAACAGTTGCTTAAAGGTTTGGAAGAAAATGAGATGAATTCTTCTAGTCCTCCCCAGATGGAAAATTGGCTCGAAGATCTTCAAGAAGCAGCTTCTGATGCAGAGGATTTGATCGACTATTGGACAACAGAATATCACCAGTGGAATATGAAGAAGCAGGTACAAAAACTCCATCTTCCATTTTCTACTTGTAACTTTGTATATCTTCATCGTGGATCGGATAAGTTGAGAAATATTATAGCAAGAATAGATGTTCTTATAAAAGATGGACAAGCCTACAAAAATATCCTTGGAAATCCGATGCATGGAGGTGTAAGTCGTCCACAACCGCAGCAAGCTGGCCCTCTTTCAAACAATTTAGTTGATGATAGCAGGAAAGTCGATAAAGAGAAGATAATTGAACTTCTGAAAAGAGATGAAGAAGCCAGTGACATGGAAAACCTTACTTTTATTCCCATTGTAGGGCTGGCAGGAGTGGGTAAAACAACCCTTGCTCAACTTGTATATGGAGATAAAGAGGTTAAAGACCATTTTCAATTGACAATCTGGACTTACTGTGACAAAATCTTTTGACGTGAACAGAATTTTGAGAGAAATACTGGTGTCTTACATGCCTCAAACACAAATTGGTCATGATGTCAACTTTCTCTCCTTGGGCCAACTACAAACCCTTACTCTTCGTATCTTGACTGGAAAAAAATTTTTGATTGTTCTAGACGATTTATGGAATCATAATAACGTCGAATTGGAACCACTTGTAGATGTCTTAATTCGGGGGGGGAAAGGGAAGTAAGGTTTTGGTGACTAGTCGGATCTCAGAAGTTTCAAATATTATGGGTTCAAAACCCCCCTACCCTTTGCAATGTTTGAGGTATAATGAATCATGGTCATTGTTTGAAAAAATTGCATTCAAAGAAGATAGTCTGACAGCTAGTGTACGTGAACAGTTAGAAGAGCATGGAAAGGAAATTGTAAGAAAGTGCAATGGTTTACCTTTGGCAGTAAAACAAATGGGAGGTCTGTTACGTGGGAATACTGATATAAATCAATGGAAAGCTGTCAAGTCAAGTAAGATATGGGAAGTAAAAGATGATACAGTACTGTCTGCTCTTAGGTTGAGTTATAATAATCTGCCTTCACCTGAACACAAGCGGTGCTTTGCATACTGTTCCCTGTTTCCAAAAGCTTATGTTTATGAAAAGAATGAAATGGTCAAATATTGGATGGCAGAAGCATTTATTCAATCTAAAAACAGACAGAGGGCAGAAGACACTGGAAGTAGATACTTCAAGGAGCTGTCTGACAGGTTCTTCTTTGAAAGCACAGGCGAAGATGAGACAAAGTTCAAGATGCATGATCTTATCCATGACTTGGCACAAACAATTTCCAGTCCCTTTTGTTGTCAAGTGATTGATGTGAAAGATAATGAAGCACCAATTTTCAGTGAGAAATCTCGTCATGTATCACTGCTTTCAAAAGAAGTTGAGCAGCCTACTTTAGAGGTAATCAGCAAATCAAAGAAGCTGCGCACGCTTTTATTTCCAGTTCAACACTTGAGAGCCTTTGGGAAAGCTCAACGTAAAATATTCCATTCACTTATGTATATGCGTTTGCTAGACCTGAGTTCAAGCTCACTTTTGGAACTTCCAGACTCAATTGGAAGGTTGAAGCTTTTGCGCTACCTTGATCTATCAAAAACTGAAATCAAAAAGATTCCTGACTCAATATGCAACCTCTACAATTTGCAGACATTGAAACTTTTGGGTTGCCCTTGGATTTTCAATTTGCCCCGGAATTTCAAAAATCTTGTCAACTTGAGACATTTGGAGCTAGATGAAATGTTCTGGTACAAGGCCTCAACCTTTCCCCAGGGCTTGGGGTCTTTAACCAGTCTGCACAACTTGCACAAATTTGAGGTTGGCTGCACTACTGGGTACAAACTTGAAGAATTGCAGAACATGGCGTACCTTACAAGAACACTGCACATCTCAAACTTGGAAAATGCAGTGGATGCAGGGGAGGCTAACTTGAAAGGAAAAGACATGATTCAAAAAGTGGTGTATGAATGGAGCAACGAAGATTTTAATTTGCAAGATGAAGCCACTCAAAAGCAGGTTATCTTTAGGTTTAGCTTTGATTGATTTAAATTAAATGATTTATTGGAATTAGCTTATAGTTAGCTTGTAATTACATGTGATTATGTTATAATTAGGCTGTGATTGATTCTTGTAAATGAATAAAATCATTTCAGGTTCTTGAAGACCTGCAACCTCAACCAAGGGTCCAAGAGCTCCAAATCTGTCGCTACAGGGGCACTGAATTTCCTATTTGGATGCAGGGCGGACAGCTCCGGAATTTGGTCAATATTTATTTGAATCATTGCACAAGATCCAGAATCCTCTCTCTTGGTGAGCTATCCAATCTTAAAGAACTCCGTCTCAAAAATATGCTAGAGTTGGAGGAGTGGCAAGGAGAGTGTTACCCCTCCCTCAGAGCGCTAAATATAAATAACTGCCCGAAGCTGACTCAATTGCCCTGGCTCTTTCCCAACCTACGTTCTCTGAAGATCAAAAAGTGTGCATCATTGGATACAATTCCATTTGGCCCAGTGATGTTTGTCACACTTGTTGAAAATCCTGTACTGAAGCACTGGACTGGACATGATGTCCCAGTGGTAGTTCCATGGACTTTTAAAATGATCAATGTGAAAATTATGAATTGCCCTGAGCTGCATGCATTGCCAAAAGACCTCTACCCGCAGAAACTGGAAATAAGTGGGTGCAGGTCACTGAGCACCCTCCCTGATGAAAGCCACGCATCCTGGCTTTATCTTTTAGCATTGGATGCATGTCATGATGAAACATTAGTGGATAGCATACCCAGTAGCAGCACTTTAAAATACATGGTGATTTCAAAAATCTCAAAGCTCATCAGTCTTCCAAAATGGCCTAGTCTCCCCATTCTCTATTCACTGTATATTCATGGCTGTGAAGATCTTGAGTATCTATCTACCCAAGAAAACAAGTTATTCCAAGGATTCACCTCTCTTGAAGTACTCTCCATCCAGAACTGTCCTAAGCTTGTGACACTGCCACTTGAAGGGCTCCCAACTTCTCTAAGATATTTGAGTATTCGCTCATGTGCAAGCCTCAAGTCATTTGGCCCCCCTGATGTACTCAACAAACTCACCTGCCTCAATGATCTTTACATTAAAGATTGCCCTAAACTCCAGTCCTTGCCAGAGGATGGACTGTCAACATCCCTTCAGCATCTGTGTATCCAACGGTGCCCCTCACTGATAGAACGATGTGCAAAAGAAGACAGTGATTTGCCAAAGATCAGACACATTCCTGATCTGGAAATTGAGAAACCATCTACCGGAACTCCGGCCTCTTTATCTTCAGCAGCCTGGTACCATCTTCCTGGTTGCTACGGATGCGGAGGTATGAGAATATCTTTTTGTCAGAGGTTATTTAGTATGACACTTGGTACAAAGCTTATTATATATGGTAGAAAACGATACAAGTTAACATGTGTGGAAATGCCTGATTTCAAATCTAGAGATATAGTTAAAATTAATATAGTTAAATTTCTTGCTTGATTTGACCACCACAATCCAGATATATCTATATTTTAATTAGAAGAAATAGTATAAAAGACATGGATTTGAAATGATTCCTCGTATGTACTTATTACTTCAGTTCCAAATCTAATGTTTTCAAACACATGCATCTCAAAAATTCTATCTCACACATAATTTCATATCGATTAGTGATTGACATCATTTTCTACGTCTGAATTTGCAGGACATAATTCAAAAGGAAAGATGGTCTTGGAATGAGGTCAAGCTTCTGGCCATTCATCTCTTTTTGGCCTTAATTGAATTCATCTTCAATTAATGAAATTATTAACACTTTTCTTTAGATGGCTTTAATGTTTAATATATCAAGAAAGTAAAATTGATCTACATCTCAAGTAATATCACATTGAGTTATAGGTTTGTTAAAGGCCATATGATTGGATTTGCAGGACAGTGAAGCTGGATGAAAGCCTTGAGACAATGGTTTTATGTAATTCCTGGACGATTGTGAAAGATGATAGGAAGTTGATGGTGTAATAATAAGCAGCCTCCTTCATCCACGTTGGAAGGAGGTGTTAGTATTGTCTTTCTCTCTCTCTTTTATGCGTGATAATAAGCAGCCTTCCTAAGTGGGTGATGTATGTTGTTTTACAGGGCAGTAACTTCCTTTTTTCTTTCATGTGTGATAATAAGCAGCCTTCCTAAATCCTTGTTGGAAGGTGGTGATGTATGTTGTTTTACAGTGTTTTCTCTCTTTAATGTGTAAGAACAAGCAGCCTTTTTAAATCCATATTTGGAAGGTGGTGATGTATAGGTAGTAAGTTTTTTTTTTTACTCGCTTCAATTTGCAATAATAAGAAGCCTTCCTAAATCCATGTTGGAAGGTGGTTATGTATCTTGTTTAGCAGGATAGTATGTTTTCTTCTCTTTAATGTGTAATTACAGCAGCTCTCTGAATTTCAAATCTTTGACTGAATAAGAGTAATTAATTTGAACCCATATATGCATGCAAATGATTGCAAAATAAAATATATGGTTTCCGTTCCATATGATTTCAAGAGCTCCCATTAGCCAACTTGGATAGATGGATGGGGTAAGAAGGTACAAAGTCAGCACAAAGATATCAGCACTCGGTAACACATACTAAGATGAAAATATCATGATCCTACCAAATTCCTGGGTAGTGAGGACAGCCATACAGAAAAGTTATTGGATATTAATTTAGTAATAATGCTTACAGAAAAAAATTTAAAATTTTAAAAGTTCATGCACATTGTGAAAAAGTCCTAAAGTGTGCACTACAAGCATTCCCTTGTATTCCTCCTCGGTCCATCAATAAAATTACTCTGTTCTAATAAACTCTCCGTCTATAATTTTAGTCTGTCTTTTCTATACACCCAAGTCCAGCTCTTGTCCTACATCTCTAAAACAACATCTCTATAACCTTTCCTAACACTAACAATCAACAAGTCCTATATCCCTTCTAAAACTAGCAAATAAAAACAAATACAGCAGAATGGACAGAAGGATCAAACTGATATCTGAAATCACAATTTGAACTCACAAAAGCAATTAGGCAAAGCATAGAGCTTGCATCAATTCCTTCCCTCTCAAACCTTGAGAAGTGAATTCTGCAAAGGTTGAAGGTTTCTGCAAGTTTGGAATGATGAAGGATGCAACTGAGGAAAGGGCATCATCATTTTTTCATAATGCTTAGAAAGCAGAAAGGAAAACAAAAAGAAAGAGCAATACAATTTTGTACACCGAATGCCCTGTCAAGCTAGACAAAGCGTTGAGCTATAGATCAATATCCATGCCTAGCTAGCGAAACCGAATGAAGAATAGCACATGTATAGCAATTAGCAACATAATTAATAATGAGCAACAAAAGTTCATCAATCTTTGCAAGCTTATTTGGATTTGGGATCCCAAGCATATGTACTGCGTATCTGTACATTCATTCTGATTATGAACATAAAAATAATCATGGTTTTTCTCTATTTTTTGGCCTGATAATGATACCTTTGATGATAAGCCCTCCTTTCCAGGGTCCGCCATGTTCATCAAGATCAAGGAACCCTTCTCCAGTTTCGCCTTTCTCAGCCTTAAAACTGCCGCCACTAAGCTCTATCCACTCTCCTCTGGGCCGATCGAGTAGACTGTTTTGGCGCCTTTGTTCTTTTCCATTTGGGAGTTTGAGGTAGAGTTTAATAGGGAGTTCCCATCCAAAAGCTCCATTAGTTAATTTAACTACGTATGTAATCTCATAAAAAACTCCTGGTGTGAGCTCTGAAGTCTTAAATCGTCCTCTCATATTTAAGATAAGTAGCTGCCCGAAACTGACAAAATTGCCCTAGTTCTTTCCCAACCTACGTTCTCTGAAGATCAAAAAGTGTGCATCATTGGATAAAGTTCCATTTGGCCCCCTGAATTACTGGACTGGAAAAGATTATAAATTATTAATAGAATCCGATGATGGCAGACAGAAAGCGATAGTTCCATGGAGTTTCGAATTGCTGGAAATGAAAATTACCAAGTGCCCTGAGCTGGGTGCGTTGCCAACAAACCTCTATCCATAGAAATTGGAAATAAGTGAATGAAGGTCATTTAGCGCCCTCCCAGACGAACGCCACGCAAGAAGGCTTCATCTTTTATCATTGGATGCATGTCATGATAAAACATTAGTGGCTAGCATACCCAGTACCAGCAGTTTAACTTTCTTGGTGATTTCAAACATCTCAAAGCTCATCTGTCTTCCAAAATGGCCCAGTCTCCCCAGCCTCTCCTCGCTGCATATCCGTGGCTGTGAAAATCTCAAGTATCTATCCAACCAAGAAGACAAGTTCCAAGGCTTCATCTCTCTTAAAGTACTCTCCATCAAGAACTGTCCTAAACTTGTGACACTGCCACTTGAAGGACAACTTCTCTTGAATATTTGAGTATTGTCTCATGTGCAAGGCTCTGGTCATATGGCCCTCCTGACGTACTCGAGAAACTCACCTCCCTCAACGATCTTTACATTGAAGATTGCCCTAAACTCCAGTCCTTGCCAGAGGATGGACTGTCGACCTCCCTCCACCATCTGTCTATCCAACAATGTCCCTCACTGATAGAAAAATGTGGAAAGGAAGACGGTGATTTGCCAAAGATAAGAGACATCCCTGATATGGAAATTGAGACACCATCTACTGGAACTCCAGCCTCATCATCTTCAACATCTTGGTACCGTCTTCCTAGGAGCCGCAGAGGTATGTGTATCTGAATTTAATTTATTATCTTCTATCGGTGGTTTATTAGTATGATTTACTTGATACAAAGCCTGTGGAAGAAAACCATGCAAGTTAACATGTTTGGAAATAAAATTCTGGCCCCATTCGCTAATATCTCAACCTTTTGCTTATACAACATCACAAAAGGAATACAAAGTCTTTTAAACATCACACTATAGTGGTTAACAACATCCTTTTCTTTGGTATACAGAACTTCAGAATTTTGGATCTTTTTAAGATGCTGAGTGTGATACTGTGATCAGTGACATCATTTTCTGTGTCTCAATCTGTAGGACGTAATTGAAAAGAAAAGATGGTTTTGAGATGATGCCAAGCTTCTGGCATTTCCATTCATCTTCAACGAGGTAATTATTAGCACTTTGCTTGAGATAAATTTAATGCTTAAAAGTATAAAGAAAGTAAACTTGATCTGCATCTCAAGTAAAATCGCATTCAGCTATAAGTTTGTTAAATGATATATGTATTTGACTTTGCAGCAAAGTGAAGCTGGATGGAAAGCCTTGAGACAATGTTTCTTTTGTAATCCTGCATCATGGTGAAAGCGGATAGCTAGTTGACGGGGGAGACAGACAGGAATTCCTTGCATTCTAACCTAAAATAAAAACCCTCTTTTCTATTATCAATTTTTTGCCTTTGATTTCCCTAATGATTGATGTACCTTGTTCTACTGGCAGGGCCGGTCCTGATTTTTGAAAGGCCTAGGGGCGAAAATTTAAATTGGGCCCCTAAATTTAGTTGTACGAAAAAAAAAATTTTGCAAAACAATTCACAATTGAGAATTTAGAATCAATATTTCATTAACAAAAAAATCTAAAATTTAGAATCAGCAACAGCCAATCAAAATTGTTTGTTGTCTCCTTCTAATGGAAATAAGAAGACATTTTCAACCTAATCAAAATTTCACAGCCACCTGAATGTCTAAAGACTAAAAAATATATGTTCTATATAAACAAACAATGGGCTTTCTCAATTCAACTCCAAGAGATCAACTTCTCCATCCATGTCAATGCACAAAAAACCTAAACATAAAGGTCTTGAAACTGACAGCAACTTATTGTCATCCAACAGGCAGCAGACATGGCCCTAAACCTTCAGCTGAATTTTCACTTGCTTTCTTAGAAATAAATTTTTCAAGAGCTCCTCTTTGAGATTTTGTTAATTCTTCAATTCTTTTTCTCTTTTTTCTTTTTTCACTTCCAGACAAATGTTTTTTAGGTAACATGTTTATGAACTTTGCTTATGCTAGAAAAGCACACAATGAAACATTGACAAAAACAAGGAAATTCCAAGAAGTATGACTAACAGCAATCACAAAAAAAGTCTAAAGAAAGGGTGAGTAAAAGAACAACAACACCTGAATTTCTTGTATTCAGATTCCAGCTCCTTTAATTGAATTTGATTATTTGAACATCGAATTCCTTAAATTCCTCTGTGCTTAAGATTTTCCCCAATCCCTACTGAAAGTGTTCACTACTCAATTGCACATTGCTTGCTCTAAAGAAAAAATAGAAGGCGTAAAATCAAAAGCCTTTTTCCTTATCCAGATGAAATTATTTCTCTTGGCTTTTGCCTTCACCCCTTCTGCCATTCCTTAGATCCCCAATCCCACTTCCCCAAAACAGCTGAACCAACTTATTGTTTAGTCTTTTACTTTACGCCACTTTCCTAATTACTAACCTTTCCTTTTATTATTATTTTTTCTTTTGGGTCTCTGTTGT
>QANT01001772.1:0-11248 GCA_003254885.1 Purshia tridentata | reverse complement strand
AAAGTCTATTGTTTGGACCTCAGTCTAAAAAATTGTATTTAAATTTTGATTTAAATTTTTATAAGATTTTAGTCCGAATGAACCTTCAAAATTGGACCTATTCCTAATTATTCCTTAAATTAAAATGGATACCCAAAGTCATGGGCCCGTGGCCAAAAAAAAAAAGTGATACCCAAAGTCTAGGCCGTTTTCAATTCCAACCGGATCCACATAAGCGAACCCGGTTTATATACCCCATCCAAGCACGGAGCGCCCGACCCAAAGACGAAAAAACCCTCTTTCTATTGTCTCTCTCCAACTCTCTCTGTTCGCCCACCCCATAGATTTTGAACCCATCCCCTATTTCCTTCTCTCTCTCTCTCACTCGCTCGCAAACTCACCATATTATCAATTTTAATCACTTACTCAAAACCTCCCGCGAATTTACCCGCCAAAAAGCTTTATTCTTGCGCTCAAAACTTTCATCTTTTTCAAATCTTCCCAACCCCAACGGCTAAACCTCTCCCTCTCTAGGCCCTAGGGTTTCTCTCTCGCGCCCTCTCTCTCTTTCAGCTCTCTCTCCCCCCACCCCCAAAACGGTGTCGTCCAAAAGCTTTGTTCTTTCACTGTTTAAGCATGGATCAGGCCCTAAACGCCGAACCCACTGAGCCGCCTGCGGGTTTGCTCGCTGAAAAGAGGCCGATTCAGAATGGAGCTGAAGCTGAGGGAGAGTTGGGTGGGACCCAATTCAACAAGAAGCCCAGATTGGGACCCAATTCCGGGAAGGACCTCAGGCGAGTCGCGGAGATTGTGCTGGCTCTGTCGACCATGGCGAAAATTCGGGGCGGGAAGAAGCCCACGGAGCCCGAGATAGGACTTATGGGGGAAGCCAAGTCGAAGCTGGTGGAGCTGTGTGAGGGATTGGCGCCGAAAGATATTGTGGCAAGGGATGCAATTGGAGCTGTGATTGAGGATTTGGGGCTTAATGGGAAGCTCAAAGAACAAAGATTAGGGTTTCGAGGTCCCAAGCTGACGATTGCGGAGAAGTTTTCGCTGACGAAGAGGAAGGTAATGAGCCAATTTTGTAACTGGGTGTTGGTCTTTTTTAGTTTTGTTAGTTTTTGATTCTTATGTCTTGTTGTTCGCTTGATGGGAAAGTGTTGGGCAAAGAAAGGAGGATGAAACTTTTTATTTTGACATGTAAAATGTAGTTGCTGTTAGATATTTCATACGATTGGGTGTTTTAATACGATATTAGATTAGGGTATATTTGTTTGTTAGCTGAGAAAGTAAGGGAGAAATTGGTAAGGGTTTCTTTATTTTTGATTACTTATAATGATTGGGTTAACAAAGCAACTATTTGGTTTAGTTGATGTGAGGATGTTGGGCTTGGGGGTTACTTTCACCATGGGTATAGATGAGAAGCTGTAGGTTATGCAGTTGACTGCATAGTTATAATCTTGGGTTGTCTTGAAAGGTTTCATATTTACTCAAATGGGTATCAGGATTCTATAAGCAGTTATATGCTAATGCTTAAACTAGTAGCTAGTTGTGAAGTTTGAAGCCATGCAACCAGGATTTATCTTTCACATTGTATGGCTGATGCTATGTTATGGCATATTAGTGTTGCTCAACTATCAAATCTTTTTTAGGAATTATATGATTGTGTAATACGATATTTGCTTAAATTGAAATTCTCTTTCTAGATGGAAGAATCCAAGAAGTACTCTGCACAGCCTGCTACATATCCATCTCACCCGTCAAAAACAAGCTTCAATGCAGCAGCGGAAACCCATGGGATGTCAAATACTGTTCGTATGATTCCAACAGATAAACCAAGTCATGCTCCGATTTCCTCTGGAGGTTTCCCAGCTCCTTCTACTCTTGTTCATGTTTCTACTGTAAATCCTACATCTGGACAGTATCAGTTACCCACCAATGAAGTTAGAGCATCCATGGTTTCTAGTGGTTTTCCTAGCAGTCATCTTGGAAGGGGGGATTCTTCTTCTACAGCATTGCCTAGAGTTGAAAGAGCACAGTTCAGAGCGGATGGAGGACCAAATGGGTCTTCTTATCCATTGCAAGTACAAGGTAAGTGATGTTCTTCAACTTTTTTATCTTTATTTTTTATATGAAGGCATCTTTCTTTGGAAAATGCTTTTGTTATTATAATGTTACTTCTGTCCCTGTAGGTTTGCTTTTCTCTGTACATCTAAGTATTTACACTTTATATGTTGTCTATGTGCAGCAAATTCTTCTGCAAATCATCCACCGGGGAATGCTCCAACCTGGTCAGTACAAACTCAATCTGCTAAAAGTGGACCTGAAAACAAGGTGACAAATCATACTTCTGTCAAGGTTGAGGGACCTGCTGCTATGAATATGCCACAGATGACTCCTCTAGCACCACGGGATCAGAATTTTAGGCCATTTGTCTCTCAAACAGCTTCTGGAAATTTGCCTGGCATACACCAGCCTTTGCAGCAGATCCACTTTAATCAAGCTCCTTCACTTTCTAATAATCACAATGAAATTGCGAAAATTATTCAGAAATTATTACAACCACAGCGTCCTGATCATCCTACATGGATTCCTCCATCAAGGGATTACATGAGTAAGGCTTTGACTTGTCAAAGTTGCCAGGTTACTATCAATGAGGTAGATACTGTTCTTATTTGTGATGCTTGTGAGAAAGGATATCACATAATGTGTGCTCAGTCATCTAACCAGAGAGGAATTCCTAGAGGTGAGTGGCACTGCACGAGGTGCTTGTCTCTAAGCAATGGAAAGCCTTTGCCTCCTAAGTATGGCCGTGTAATGAGAAGTAATATACAAGTGAAAATCCCTTCAAACACTGCTGGGGTTCAGATGCCCTCAGAAAATAAAGTGGGAGCTTTAGATCCAAGCGTCTATCAGCAGAAGATAACTGCAAATGGAACAGCTGTTTTCCTGACTCCTGCTCATGGTGGTGTGGGCAGCAACCGTGTTGAGTCAGCATCAGATTCAAAGATTCCAAATGCAAGTGAAATGCAAGGGAATAATTTCCCAAATCCTGCTCATACTGGTGGTGTGAGCAGCAACCGTGTTGAGTCAGCATCAGATTCAAAGATTCCAAATGCAAGTGAAACGCAAGGGAATAATTTCCCGAGTCCTGCTCATACTGGTGGTGTGGACAGCAACCGTGTTGAGTCAGTATCACGTTCAAAGATTCCAAATGCAAGTGAAACACAAGGGAATAATTTTCCGAATCCTGCTCATGCTGGTGGTGTCGGCTACAACCGTGTTGAGTCAGCATCAGATTCAAAGATTCTAAATGCAAGTGAAATGCAAGGGAATAATTTCCCGAATCCGGCTCATACTGGTAGTGTGGACAGCAACCGTGTTGAGTCAGCATCAGATTCAAAGATTCCAGCTGCAAGTGAAACTCAAGGGTATAATTTTTCGAATCCTACTCATACTGGTGGTGTGGGCAGCAACTATGTTGAGTCAGCATCAGATTCAAAGATTCCGAATGCAAGTGAAATGCAAGGGAACAATTTCCCGCCAAGCAGTAGAAATATTGATGAGAAAACTCTTTCTGGAAGTTTCCTGTCTAGTGAAAGATCATCTCAACAGATACATAATTCTGAATTGTCTAGATCTGACGAGAGACCTTTCGAATCAAAAGCACAGCCTCCAGCTGATTTATCCAACAAAGATACTGATAAGTTTGGTCATTCCCAACCTTCTTCCAACTCACAAGTTGTTGACCGAGCAGACTTGCCGAAGTGCGCAGAAGTTCCATTAAAGAAATGCCATGACAATAATTATACTTTGAAAGAACCAGATATTTCTCACTCAGGAGGAAATTTTGGCTGTTCTTTAAGATATGATATTAAACGGGAGGACCAAGGAGGTGCACAAGCAAATACTTGTGAAAGTTCTGTAGCTAGTGATGGAGCTTCAGAGCGTTCTGGATTTTCTTCAGATGGTTTGCAAGCTGTTGGATGGATTGGCGATGTAATTCAAGTTGTTGATGAAAAAACATTTTACAATACTTGTTGCATTGGTGGAGTAATGTATAAACTGCAAGATCATGCTCTTTTCCAGTCTAGTCATGGCAAATTGATACCCTCAAAGCTTCAGGCAAGTGATTATGAAGCATCCGTTGATACTTCTAAAGTAGCATTTTGGAGAACTATATCCATGTGATTTCTGAAACTAGTCCTCTATTAGGAATCTTCTGTTATTTTTGGTTACGAAGTTTAGAGGAATCACTTATTGGTTATTTTAGACATTTTCATCTGTTTAAGGTTATAACGCACTTTATTTTATCACAAGGGTTATAATGAAGTTTTGAATTTTATTGCAGTCCATGTGGGAGGATAGAAAAACTGGGTCAAAGTGGGTTATTGTCAACAGGTGCTACTTTCCTGGTGACTTACCTGAGAATGTTTGCCGCCCATCTACACCCGAAAGCAATGAGGTAAACTGTGTTCTTGTGTATATATGTTATTCGATGTATTCCTCTGGTTTTCAAGATGTTCCTATCAACATTAAAATTCAGTGGTTCGCATATCAGCTGACTAGGAGGATGGGCCTAGTGATTTTGTCATGTGGACAAAGATACACAAATGCATCTAAATGCATATCTTTCTAATGGAATATTCTTCTAATTGTGTCATTCAATTTAGTACGTTATGTTGATCAAATGTCCCCACTCCCATTTGGTATTGACATGTAGAGTACAAGGATATTAATGAACATATTAACATTTATATTCAATTCGTTGTTTTTCTGTTATAGGTCTATGAATCTAATCATGATAGCACTGTCATGGCTGGGTTGATTCAAGGACCATGTGAAGTTCTTCCTCCTGCTAAATTCAATGAAGAAAGTGAAAGACGGAGCCAGTTAGGACACGGGGCAAATACCAAATTAAGACCTATTTTCCTGTGCAAGTATGATTCTTTAATTCTTATATGTCAAACAAGTAAATAATTATATCTACAAGACTTCTAAAGAAAGAGTGTGGAGATTGTTTTCTTTTAAGTGCATGGACACAGACTTTGCCTTTACTTCGTGTGTGCCATGGATGCTTAGATTGTTCTCTCTCTCTCTCTCTCTCTCTCTCTCTCTCTCTCTCTCTCTCCTCTCTCTCTCTCTCTCTCTCTCTCTCTCTCTCTCTCTCTCTCTCTCTCTCACACACACACATGCACACACACACACACGCGCACACTCACACGCACACTGTTTTTTTGCATGCCTGTGTGCACTGGCACTCATCCGCATTGTCACTGCTTGTATGGATGTAGCCACTTGCTATACTATTATGTGGATTGTGGTACAACAATACTATTCTGGTACAACAATGCGTTGTTGACCTTATTGATCTTTGATTAAATTTTTAATATTTCTTTTTCCATTTCTTGCAGATGGATTTATGATGCATTTAAAGGGTTACTGCAACATGTTTCCCCAGAATCCAGTTATGCACCAAAAACAGAAAACTTAATCGAAAGGGCAATGTCTGTATGATGTTGAAAGATGGAGCAAAGGTTAAAGTTTTGATTTTCATGTACCAAAGTGAAAAATGTCACTATAATCTATGTAGGACCTGTAGGTAAAATGTAATTGATCCATATATTATATATCAAATCCAGAATAGTTGAGAAGGATGAGCAGATAATTTACAGTACTTTTTGATTGTTTTGATGAATTTGACGGCATGGAGCCCACATATTTCACTGGGTACCATACCAACAAATTAAGGGAAGTCGGTTCTGAAATGCAGATGTTGGCACAAAAAAGGTGGCTACTTGCTAGCTGGCTAGTAGTGAGGAAGGGTAGAGAATGGAGATGAATTGAATCAAATGATGAATGAATAGCAGCTGCTGCTGCAGATAAAATGTGGTTAAAGACAATACAGTACGTAAGAAAAGAACCAAGCCCCACCGAATGACTGAATCGCGCCTCCTGCACTTATGCGCAACACAGATCATGCATGCTGCTGCAAAATAATAGAATTGACGGAATTTTCTCAATTGACAAAATTCAAAAGTCTAAATATCTTAATTTTTTAAATTGAAAGTCTGAAAATTAAATTGATACAAATGCAATAATTTGAGGAGCAAAATGTCAGTTTTCTCTTTCATAATATATGAAGCAAAACATATAATGTTTGATGGAAATCTATTCTAGCAGTTTATGAACACTTTGTTAGAAGTTTAGAACTCTTACATGTTACTACAATTAGTTTTATGAGGTTTATAGTTTCGTAAAAATGACAACCTTCATTATTGGAGAATGATTCTATATCTAGACTCAAATTCTTGGTAATATCAATATGATAGCATTATACATAAATATTTTATTATAGTTGTATTTAATATTTAGTAGTTTAGTATTTATGGTACTACTTAAATAATAGTATTGTATAAGTGTTTCAGAAATTTCGGTAGATATTTCAGTTTTTCTCGATAATAATCGATTCGGTTTCTTTAGATAATAATTTTTGGTAATCGATCGGTTTGAAGCACCAACTGCTCTGTACCTTATCTTACTTAAGGATATTTCTTCTATTGGCCTGGAGCCTGAATGAAGTTTCTTCATTCCTGAATTTTTTTAAAATAAAATAAAAACTACTCTCTAAGTTCTATAGTATGCATATGGTCCATCTCAATCACCTAGATACATATTAAAGAAGATCTCTATTTTTTCCCCAGAAAAACCTTAATAAAGTTTTAATTGAATTCGATCAGCCTTTTGCATAATGACCAACTATCTCTTATTATAAACACCCAACCTACAGTCAAGATTGAAAAACCAAGGACTTGAAAACGATCCCTCGAAAGAGACTTCATAGTTTAGCATAACCAAAAATTAAAAAGTAAATACATATATGTATAGACCATTAATTAAAAAAATTATTTGCTTGATGCTCGTGATCCAATCACTATAAATCTCATTAAAAAAAGTTCCTAAACCTAAATTTCATGCACACCTTCAATTCCCAATACCGTTGAATTAAGTTGCTATGTACAGCTTGAAGACCTATACCCTATTATTTTAATTTTTATGGTTGCTTCTACTAGATCCATTAAGCTTCCTTTCCATCACCAAAATATCTTAATGCATTATATTTTTTATTTATTTAAAACGATTAAGATTCTCTACTTGTTTATTGAAGTAAATACAAATAAAACAAGCAAAGAGGTTGCCATGAAAGGGGCATAACATAGATAAGATGGACATAGTATGAAACTATTCTGAAACAGATTAAGGCGATATGAGTACTGGTCAAAAAGCTTTGGCCCATAATTAAAAACTCAACAATACTACGCTTATGATATTTTTATATTATAATTTTATCCTATCGTGCGTGACAATTTATATAACATTTATACATTAAATACTAAAAAAATAAAAATAAGAATTTTAAAAATAAAGAAAAACTCTGTCTAGTACAATTATGACAAGTAAAATAGTATAAAAATGTGGTAAAAATAATATTATTGTTGTAAACCGGCATACACAAACATAAAACAGATATTTGACTCATTAAGTAATTATAATATTAACATATTATTTAGTAAATAAATAATCCTAGCATTATTGAAACTTTGACTCTCTCACATGTGGCACAAAGCACAGCGCAAAAACTTAATACATGTCGATGTCTCTCTAATGCATCATAAATCATTTGGAATATGGCCTAAATTTAACCCATAAATAATATTGTCATTGACACTCACTCGTAGGAAAAACCGTGCATATAGGGATATGCAAATTCAATCTTGTAAACCAATCAAGCATCGCAAAAGTCCTACTTCTTCAGGACTTTAATATATAAAATCTCTTAGAAGAAAATTCAGATCCATTTAAATAATTAACAAAATAGAGAAATATAAGAGGCTAAAACCTAGTAAATGTTTTTTTGAATATATGATATATCTAGACCACATAGACTTATCTTTGTCGTCAAATAACCCAACCCATGTTTGATTTTGCCTCATAATTTAGTACCAAACTGTTACTGTGTTTGAATGATTGTGGGAAGGTTGTTCCTTCAATGAGTTACAAAATTATGAGCTTCTTGGATAAGGTGTTCTATATGGATAAGCATTTTCTAGTGGTCTATTTTAGGCTACCCTTTAAAAGGCTAAGAATCTTGTCTACTAAAATATGTATATCAAGCAGTGGCGTGCTATAAAAATCACATTTCTAAATTATATATGCTAGTCATGACCAAATTCCTAATTACAAGCTAGCTAATAAGGTTAAACTTGCGTGCTGGCACAGAAATTGCATGTTATCTGCTTACCTAGCTATATGTAACCTTTCCTGATTTATCTGTAAGATGGCTTCTTCTTCTTCTTCATAAGGTATGCTCATTTACATCAAGTATGACTAAGTGCTCTGCTTTTTTTATTTTTTATTGCCCAATTTCCCTAAAACTCTCTAAATGCTTCACCGATTAAGTTAATTGTTAACTTAAAATTGTAAGGGTTCCTTCAAAGACACTAGATTGATGTCTACTTGATTATGATCGATTTCTAATCAATTGAAAATTAATAATAGACATAATGGTATATATACTAGCCACAATCATTCATACATACGTAAATCATTTTGTAGAGCATTAACAAATGTGAATTTGATCAATTATAAAATTTACATGCATCAACTACGTACGGTTGAAAATTCTCATGAAAATATTTGTCAAATCGGTCGTGATTGTAGGCCTATGCAAATATTATATATATAGAAAAAGTACTAGAGGTCCCATCTGTCCCCATAGGAAACAATTAGCCGCCCCTTAAGCAACCATTAATATAATATGAAGCAATTTCTAAGGCCTTGAGTCTTGACCCCTCCCCCATATCCAAATACAAAGGGGGGGGCCATGTTGAATAGCAGACAAAGCCTCATGACTCGAGCACAAAAGGAAAATAACTACCATCTCTTTTTTGACCGATCCTCCTCCACCACTAGCTAGCTAGTACTAATATGAGCTACATTTATTTAACTTTTTCTCACACCCTTTTTCTTCAAGAAACCCCAAAAATACAATAAATTAATTGAAGTAAAGGTCACCCACTTACTATTATAATGAAAGGAGACTAGGAGAGTGTACGTAATCACTTTATATGGACCTTTTGCATGGCTTAATTAGGAGGAAATTGATATAGGGTTATAAAAGCAAAAGATAGCAAGGTATGCCTATTAATCCTATATTATAATATATATAGTAGCCCTATTGGGTAGTTAATTAGGAGGTTATAAAGATAAAGGTTAGAAGAAGAAGAAAGTGGTCCGGCATTGTTTCATGTGAACCGGCGACTATCACGGTGGTGTAGACTTTGAGATCAAAAGGAAAGGTCATATCTCATATGTCATACATTACACCATTACTGGGTGAAAAGTAGAGAGCACTTTGCAAGACCAAGATTCCGGGGTTATGAGAATTAAAAACAAACAAAAAAAGAACGAATAGGTTCACCACATTATTACCAGTTTGTGAAAATTGTGCCTTTCCCAGTCCCTTTTGATTAAAGTGCATATCACGAAAATTTACCAAGCTAGCTAGCTCAATCAACTTATTTTGTTGTATACTAGGTGATGAGGAACATGCATGTGTGGCCTAATATATGTGTTAGAATTGTTTACTTTGATGCTATACGAAAGTAAGAGCACTCAAACCAAAATTGATTGCCAATTAACGGAGAGCCAGTTATCAATTGCTTGCTCTGTTAGGCTTGTAAGTTATATATATATATATAGTTAGCTCATTCTCTAATAGCTAACTTACTTTTTTTAGACTTTTGTGACTGCCTAACATAAAATTGAAGCCTTATTGCTGGAGGCCTTGGATTGGATACTTCCAATCTTTATTTATTTGTTGGTTGCACAGTGAGGTTATACCAATATTTGTTTTTCTGTCTTCTTCCAATGATCTATGTGCCTCTTCTTGTGTAATTAAGATGAGATGCGCGTGATGGATAATGTAAATCTGATATACATTGTTGGCATATTCTCTGACTAACAACTTAATTAATTAGTGTATTGAGTGTACAATAAATCTTTTTTTTTATTTTGGTAACCATGTGAAAAGTAGAACCTACATGCTGAAGAGCGTGAGAGTGGCTAATTTGTTGGCTTTTGCTTGATTACCAACACTAATCCAACAAGGGCTAGAAGCCTAATTAGTAGTTAAAAAGGGTTAGGTACAAATTGAACCTTGATTTCTGGGTGATGCTTAAATTAATAAGAGCATAATTAAACATCATTTGGCTTTTACTAGATCTCATATTCATCTCCATTAATTATCCAATAAAGTCTTTATGAGCTAGCCGGCAATAAACTAAACTAAACTTTCTGAAAGCATATATTATAAAGTTGATTGAATCTTGTAGTAATCGGTCCTATTCATAATATATTGTAATGGATATAATCATCGATCGATCTCTCCCTGGATTTACATTTGGCACCAAAACATTTGAAATTCATACTTTGTACTTAACTTTAAGAAACATAATAGTCATGATCTTGTGTTCATCAGTTTATTGCTGTCATTATACGTTTTTAGGAGGATTATTGGTCAATAATTCTCTTTAAATTAATTTATTTCCAAATGCAAGACAAATATTATAATCGGTTTATATCTCATAATGCTGTTAACCATGTGAAGTTCGATACATGTAATATGCACTCCATTGTTTCCCTATTTGGAAACTAGCAACTGATGGTGTTGGCACTCTTTCCTTTTTGGACTTGGTCGAAACTTAGGTGATGACTTTTGTTTACCAAGAATAATTTTAGGAGGTAGTTCACATATCAATTCTACTTTGACTCATTTAATTAATAGAATGCATCGAATAGTTCCACATAAACACACACATACACACACACCTACATATATATACTCAGTTTATTAATTATATATCGTATTTAATTGATAAATCTGAAAACATATATAAAACCAAGTTGGTTTTTCTCTAAACCGGGCAAAATGATCACTTATGTAGTTATTATTTATAAAATGAAAATCATTTAATCATAAGCAAAAATGTTAAGATAAATTATTATGTATATATACCGTAACACAATTATGTAATATACTCAATTAACAGATTATAATATAAATAAATTTTAATAATATTATATTTTAAATATATTAATATATTGTCTACTTATAATATGATACGTGAATTGAATATATAACGTGTAAGTGTTAGAATTACGCATAAAATATCGTAATGAAGAATTTAAATTTAAATAGAATGTATGG
>QANT01001770.1:0-36730 GCA_003254885.1 Purshia tridentata | reverse complement strand
ATACTATAAATAATGACTAAAAATTTTTCAAGTCATTAGAAAATTTTGCTGTCGCTTCACGCATCAAATTAGAAAGTGCTCTAATCTTAACCCCCCAAGTTAAAGCTCCTGGATCTGATGACAAATATACAAGAATGAATTGAAGTTAGATTCCAATGCTATATATGTCATGAATATGAGTGAGAATTTGTCCACCCAAGAGGATATAGCGATTTTTGTTAAGGAAAGTAGACTTAATTGGAACATTGATTCAGTGATTTTAGCAAAGTATGTGATCTCCCTAGATTATGCTAGTCAACTAGCATTGTTTGTCTTCCCTTTTGTATGTATGTATAAATTAGGTAATTACTTAAGTCTATGCTTTAGTAGGATCTTGTTTTCATTTCATTGTAATAAACAAATAGACGGTTTTATTAAAAATATTTAGTTTATTTATTTGTTTAATTAAAATTAGATAAGTAAAGTATTTTCGATTTGATTAATTTTTTGTGAAGATATCTTACTATATAGAGTGAGTCTTATTAGAGATCTTACAAATAAAATTATTGATAGAATCACACACTTGAAGACTATATATATGCCTAGTAATGAAATCTTCTATATATATATATACAGCTGACTCTGTTTAGGTGTTCATGTATATTTAAATAGTGTTGTACTTTAAATGGGCCTTTTTATGAAATTTTGTTTTTCTGGTAAGAAAATTAATTTATAATTTTTTTCTTTCTTATAATTAAAGATCAATATTTTTTGCTTGACACGTGTTACATGTATAACAAATGATGTTGTCCTTTTTATTTTAAAATTTTTAATTAAATCTTTGTAGTCTAGATTTTGTTACAATTAAATCTAAAATTAAAATTTGGTCAACATTTTAGGAAAAAATTTCACATGAGAATCACATGCAATGTTAGCGTTGCGAGTTTAGGAGCAAAACAATCATAAAATTTGTATAGTTGCACTCTCGCGTTGATAAAAATAAGGATCTCATCGTTTAATTTTGGTCTTTATTGTAACAAAATATAATCCATGAGGATATAAACCAGTCTCGTGGTCCCAATGAGCCAAGTCCAATGGCGCCCTGAATTAATTTACAAGTCAGCCTTTTTCCTTTTATTGTCTGATCCATACATGGATAAGACAGAGCGGAGGTAAGGGAGTCAAAGCATCCATTTCACCCTTCAAAACTCGTCTCCTCCATAATGGCCACTGCTCCTCAATCTCCAATGCCCTCTCTCATCCCTTCAAACTCTTCTTCACGTTCGAAACTGCCACCAGTTCTCTTGCCTTCTCCTGCATTCTCTCAGAACCACCGCAGCCAACAGGGTCTGAGTCTGAGAAGAGAGTTGTTGAAAGGGCTTGCTCTGCTTCCTCTGCTTGAAGCAATAAAACAGCCGCTGCCTTCAGAAGCCAAGGAGGTGGTGGTGGGTTCGTACCTCCCACCCTCACCTTCCGACCCTTCCTTCGTCCTCTTCAAAGCCTCTTCTAAAGACACTCCCGCTCTTCGCGCAGGTACTTTGATGAGTTTTTCTTTTTCAATTTGTTCTTTTGCATGGCCCTCTTGGCTCTAGCTTTGACTGTTTATAGTATGCACTTCTATAGCTTTAGCAATTTGGTTGTGGTTGTGTTTGTGTGTGTGTGTGGCTGCAAGGACACATAGGAGCTTTGAGTGGTTCTTGGACTACCTAGTAGAGTCAAGAGTGGTGGGTTTTGGTTGGTTCAGCAAATTCCACACCAAACCACTGATTATAACATTATTAGCTGTTAATAACAGACATAGTAACCAAGGTAGGCGCTTGCTAGTGGTGGGAGAACTTGCAGTCTAGGGGTTGCTTCTTATTTACTCTGAATGCTGTTTCTGAAGAAGAATGTGGGCCAAATGATCTTTTTTCTGAAATTTAATGTGAGGAGTCAGTTGTTTGGTTCGGCTAGCATTTTCACATAAGTGGGATGGTCAGTAATCTTATCAAGCACTTAGAGCTTTGTCACTATAATGCAGTTAGCCTGTAATGCTGTCATTTACCATCTCCAGTCTTGAAGGAATTCCAAAATTCATAGTCACAGTCTACTGAGCAGAGAATAATACAATTACAAAGATTTTAAACTTGGGAATTCTGGTTTTCGAGAACGTCAAGGAATCTTATGCCAGTGGGAGATTGTGTAAGAAGTGGGTTTGGATTTTTTTTTTCCCTAGCAAGTAACTTTTTCTTTTGGTTTTCTTGAAGTTGTAGTCTGTTGCCTGAGTAGGTTTATATCTATTTGTATTCTGTGGCGCCTTTTTGCGGCTGTTGAGTAGTAATAAGAAGTATGAGAAGATTTGCAGATCATTGAAAATCAATCCTGAGCTCTCTGGCTGAGATGCTGGTTAAGACCTCTTGAGTGGAGGTGTGAGACTCACCAAGAATGTGCAACACTGCATTTAAGGCATGGATCTTAAATCAGTTAATATACTTGCTGGACATCATGGGTATGTTTTTCTCAATTAGTAATCAGTCCACCTATCTGAACCATTGAATGAAATATTTTCCGTGGTTGCAATTCTGAAATCTTATCCTATTTTGAATGCAAATTTACGGAAGAGTTTTAGGAAGCAATATGGATTAGAAATGTGACACGGTGACTCTGGATGTGAAAGAGCAATGGAATATTGGAAGTTATCCCAAAAGGTACAGGAGGATGTCTGCTTCATATTTTCAGGGATGGGTTGAGTAGAAAGAAATGAGAGGTCTGAGCCTTGACATATGGAGTACGCATCAAATGCAGGAATAGTTGAAAGACTGATTAGTAAATTATGAGTGGAAAAAGAAAATATAGTTTCAGGAAGTATGAGCTATTTGGCCATATAAAATCCATAGCCCCAAAACCCCCCAAGAAGAATAAATATATATTGGATTCCCAAAAATGGGACCAGTTGAGCTAATGCAGAAGGCTGGGCCTGAGTAAGGGAGAGTTGATGGGAATGGGAAAACTGATTGTAGCCTCAACGATGTAAAGCTAGCAAGGAGAATGGTCAAGGAGCAGAAAATGGGCTTTGGAAGTGGGGCTGCTGACACAGGTTAAATAAAGGAGGAAGAAGAGCTGTTGAGTTTTTGACTGGACTTAGAAGACGAGTGCATCAAGTTTTTAGCAATAACGCTTTTGGATACTAATAAGATTGAAAAGCGAAAAAAGAAGCAGAGTAGCATCCGAGCAGAAATAAGAGGTAGGAGCCTAGGAGGACTCCAAAAAGGATATCAAAGTGCTGAAATGATTGTGCTTTATCTTTTCTGTTTGTTTTATTTGTAAAAATAATGCGGTTACAGACTTTTGTGCTAGCCTTTTTCAGAGAAGAGTAGGTTTGAAGTCTGGATGCTAGTGAGCTTCCTGATGCAGTTGAAAGTCTCCCAGAGAGTATTATGAATGTTTGTACTAATAGAATTATTCTTTCATTAAATTGCAAAAGAAATAAAAATGAATACTTTAGAGACCTGCAGTTTCTTGAAGCTGGAGTTAGAATGATGTTTGGTTTGTTCATAGAAAGTTGTATTCTGGTAGGTAGTTTGCTGATTTCGTAGTTTCATTCTTCCCCCTTCAAAGATTCTAGTGTGGATTCGAGGATTCTGAGTTTGTTATTTGTTTCTGTTCTCGTTGCATATATCTGGATAAAGTTGTGCTTTACCTACAAAGATAAAAGAAAATTAGTTCAACATCGATCTCTTTCTTAAGATAGCTTACCTCTACAGTTCTCTCAGTTCATTACCTCAATGCTGTATCCTTGATCTAAGAATACAGAATGAAATGGCTTATTTTTTACATCTTTCAGTATACAGGGCTGGGGTGTTATGTTTGATAAGTCTAAAGTACTAGTGCCTCCTTGATTAAGGTTTTACCTCCCTATGTTAAGACTGAAACCGTTTAACTGGATTTCATAGTCTTGAGATATTACATAAAAAATGAAAGGCCTCAAATTGGGAAATAAAAGGGTACATATTGACAAATTTCTCTTAAAATTTTTCTGGAAATTTCTGTTATAACACAATAAAATAATTAAATAACACCAAAGAATGTTCTGCTTTCATATGCTATTGGCACCAAGTTTTTTCTCTATCCCTCTAAGACCTTCTCCTACTGTGGCTTGGCTAAGTGACAAGAGTTACTTAATTAGCAAGAAAAAGAACAAAGCCAAGTAGGGAGTAGATATGATAACCAGTACAGAAGTTATTGGTGTTTGGCAACTTGTCTTCTAATGTAAACACTCATCAATGTCATAAAAATCATGTAAGGGACATGGAATTGTTTTCTTTCTCCCTTGCAGAGTAGGCTTTAGTGCTTTACCATATGACCAGTTAATTTAATTAGCACAGTTATTGTATATGAAACTCACTACCTCTTTTTTTTTTTTTTCCTTTTCTAAGCTATGAAACTCACAACTCACCTATTAATCTTGTTATCACTTATTGAACCATGAAAACGCTACCACGTACTATGGCTTGCACCACCATTGTTACTGTTGCCCAATGACAGAAAGTTTTGTGTGATGTGCATATACTGTAAGTGGTTGTTTTGATTAATTCTAGGACTGGACTATTCAGATTCAGGACTGGACTATTCAGATTCAGAGAATGAAAATAAATGATGATACTCATTCTTAACTCTTCAAATCTTCTACAATTGCAGTTATGTGGTAAAAACTAGCATTTTTAACGTATATGGTTGTTTGTTTTGTATATACTTATCATACTCGAAACTTAGTTCTTTGCAGGAAATGTGCAGCCTTACCAGTTCATCATCCCCCCAACATGGAAACAGACACGTGTAGCAAACATATTATCTGGAAATTATTGCCAGCCAAAGTGTGCAGAGCCCTGGGTGGAGGTCAAATTTGAAGATGAAAAACAAGGAAAACTTCAGGTTGTGGCTTCACCTTTGATACGCCTCACCAATAAACTGAATGCATCAATTGAAGATATTGGGAACCCTGAGAAGCTGATTGCTTCTCTTGGCCCTTTCGTCACTGGAAACACATATGATCCAGACGAGCTCGTTGAGACGACAGTTGAAAAGCATGGCGATCTGACGGTACAATCTTTCTTGGCAATTCAGCTTGTCATGAACTAACACTTAATTTTCGCTCTATATATTTCTGGTCTTTTGTGTGTGTGTGTGTGTGTACGTAGATATATGTGTTTTAAGTAATGCATCTGAATTTCCTGTATTAACTGTCTGTATTATCTCAGATTCATATACAAGTTTGATTATGCAAGAAACATGTGGCATCTTGTCTTCAGTAATTGCTGCACAGATAACTGGACAAGTAACACTAATATCTGGCTCATATTAGACTTTGAAATTTCAAAAACTTAAAAAAAGTGTATTTCAATATATTGGTAAATCAAATGGTGAGTGTGTTTCGGGATTGAGTTCACATAACTGTATTATCAACTAAAGCTTTAGTGGCATGAGTGTGAGCCAGTTTCAGTTTCATTTGTGATCATTACAATTTGCTGGTGAGACATATTTGTTTATAAGATAATTGGATATTACTTTTGAATTCCATCTCTCCATCCATTTTTCATGGGATATAGATGGCTAAATAGGGCTGATTAGAGAAGAGTAATAGTTCTTAAACACCTTAATATTAGGTTTATATTCCCATTTTAAAGTGCTTAATAAGTTGTTTCTTTTTCTACATTTAGTATTGTGTATTGTGGGTTTAGAAGAAAGTCAAGATGATGAACATGAGTTCTATATCTGTGACTGTGGGTGGCAATCTTAAACTTTCTTTGTGGCTTTGTATGCAGTATTACAAGTATGTGCTGGAGACCCCATTTGCTCTAACAGGTTCCCACAATCTTGCAAAGGCAACGGCAAAGGGAAACACTGTTGTATTATTTGTTGTTAGCGCAAATGACAAACAATGGCAAACATCTCAGAAGACCCTAAAAGCCATGCTTGACTCCTTTCAGGTTTAAATTACTTCGTTGCCAAATGAAATGAAGAAAATTATTTCCACTTCAAGAGGCTGCATTTTGAAGAAATTGAGTTGCCCATTTTAGAGAAATTATATCGACTGAGGACATATAATTAATTATTTGTGTTAAGTATAATGTACATCTTGAATAAAGCCATTATGCAGTTTTGATCACACCAACATATGAAGATCTGAGCAAACTGTTGTAAGGACCATGTTATACGTATTGTCATATCTGGCTTGATAAAGTCTGTATTGGTCTAATTATGTATTTAATATCACAATTTCACAAATGATTTGCAGTTGGATGAGCATCCTTAGCAAAAGTAAGAGAATGTGTTTGGTTATTTGTTCAAAGGTGTTAACTAGTCAGACCCAACTATTCCTTGGGTCCTATTTAATAGAGGGTACACTCATTTAACCCAATTTTGATAATTTATAAAATAAAAACCTTGGTGTTCCATACAAACTCAGATGGCTATATTAAAGTCAAGAACTATATGATTCAGAATCTTAACCGGACTATCACAGTTCAGACTTCTGACATACAGAAATTTTGGATAGTCTAGAAAATTAGGGTACAAAAGGAAGTTAACAATCTAGAGGCTATTCTTTTGTTATATACAAAACTGGGAGCTTCTGGAATTAGATGTAGTTGTCATTCAAAACTCCAAAGCCAATTTTCCATGTTCAAGTAGTCACTAGATGAGGACCAGATCGAGGGAGCACGCAAGAGTAAGTGACATACTTCACACTGTCTAAAAGCACGACAACGAAAATCCGAGAAAGTGACTTCGGCTTGATCATGCCATCCACATCAATGTCACCAGCCTCTCTAGGATCAACAAGAACAGAGACAACCATGGGAGGAACAGATCTATTACTGGGCAAGCTGCTGTTCTGTTGATTTCTTGTCACATGTTCTTTAGTCATGTTAAGATCGGATCCAGCAAGAGGAATTGGGAGACCACGGAGGATCCTTCTATTCCTTCCCCTGTTAAGCTGTGTAGTATTCTGACGGTGTTCAGAAACATTGGAAACTGAAGATGCAGGAATTATACCTCCTGAAGGAGAAGCAGCTGAGACATCAAACTGGAACACTTCACTGCACATGCCAGAACTCAACAGTGGTCCTGCAGAATATTTAAGAAAATCATATTGAAGTCAATAAAGAAGCGTTTGATATGACCACAAACTGAATTAAAAAAGCATATTAGGACACAGGAAACAAGCAAAAAATCCAATGTCACATATCAATGCACTCTGCAGTTCAAGGCATAAAACCTCCACAACATCTGAACTAAAATACACAGTTCACCAAAATATGAAATTAGAATTTCTTTAATTCAAATACTTACTAGATATTAAGTTTCTCTATGCTTCCATTAACCAATGAAAAATACAAATATTTGTAAGTTCAAAATTCCAATTATCATATGCAATCCCAAAATAGGGAAAATGAGGATCAATTTTACCTTGTGCACTCATACACACATTAACATCAATTTTAACTTGATCATAGCCTCACACAGTTTCTTATAAATACTGCAACCGAAGTCAATTTTACTAATTCAAAATTTACATACCTTATCAAAGAGAATAAAAG
Organism: Purshia tridentata; assembly: GCA_003254885.1. NCBI lineage: Eukaryota > Viridiplantae > Streptophyta > Magnoliopsida > Rosales > Rosaceae > Purshia > Purshia tridentata. Next base: position 29,174 of record QANT01001770.1, on the reverse strand, counting down.
GTCATTTTACAAGGCGTCAAATAAATTAATCTTTCCACTACTAGCATGATTGCAATAAACTTATATTTACTACTGACTACCAAAAAAGTTCAAGTATGTCATCAAACTCAACTACACAACTAACTATTAGCCTTTATCCCTCAGAAAGTTCTGATTGATTAGTTGGTTTATTAGAAGATACAATGTCAACTTGTCAACAAAGCAAAGACGGAATAAATTTATCCAAGCACTAAGTACATATACACAAAATCTCAAGTAAAAGAAAACCAGATGCAAGATTATTACCTGCAAGACCTTCACGGAACCACTGTTGCAGTTTACCATCAGCAGCCGCTGACTTCATATGGTCCTTCGAAACGTCAGCTGAACCATCTGTAAGAGCCTTATGTGGTCCGGCAGGATTTCTATATAAGGGAGCATGTCTCCCTCTGTTCCCTCCAGCTTCAGGAATCGCCAGTGCTGAAACCAAATCTTTAGATACAGCCAAATCCCCACTATTATTCATTTCAGAATGGGCATGAGATGCCATTGCCTTCTCACTGGCCAAGACCGAATGAATAATCAAGTTTCCATCAATCTTGACAAGCTTATCATTTCTTGGAACATACAAAGAAGCAACAAGTGGCTCACTACTTGCATTGCGCAGACGAACAAATTCATCAGAGCCCGGCAGAGGTTGTGACCCTCGTTCTTTCTGCCTATATTCCTTTTCTTTTTGCATATGACCCCTCTCATGATGACTTTTGTTAGAGACATTAATTTTCCCAACAGATATTCCTAACCCTATTTTTTCTTCAGATCCATTCAAATGACCGTTGACTGTCAAAACCCTCCCTCTGTGCTGATCATAGAACCTTTCGCTAACATAATCAGACCCACCAGGACCTTTGTCCATTACACCACCAAAGCTAACATTCACCATAGGGACAAGTCCACCAAAAAGCAATACAAAAAACAGCAGACCCAGAAAACTAATGCTAGCAACCTTCTTAGTTTTACCCTCAGTCTTCTTACTCTCCGACTTTTTCACTTTGGGCGCAGCAGCAGGCTGCTGGGGTTTCAATCTAGGAATGGGAACCAAAGGGATCTGAGATCCTTGTTGTTTCATAACATAGGGCGAATACGGCATCCAGGGATAACCCATTGGCGCCATCGGAGGATGTGGGTACATCCCCGGAGGCGGTGCTGGCGGGCACATGCCGCCACCACCGCTGCTCAATTGCTGCTTCAGAGTGGCATTCTCGGCCATAATGTATGAAATCTTATTATTCAAATCAGAAATGGTGGAATGCATAGCCCTCACCTTATCCTCAAGCTCCTCCACATAATGCTTCTTCCTCTGCCTCGAAAGCTGAGCACTCTCTCTGTTCCTCATCAACCTGGCCTTCCTCTTCTCATCCTCGTCATTCACATCGCTGTTGTTCTCCGATGACGACTTCCTATACTTGGCGCTTCTCGACTCCGCGTTCCCTTCATCGCTCACTTTCTTCCTCTTCGCAACGCAAATTTTCGCAATTTCGTCCTCCACCTTCACCTTCTCATCAGCGATGATAACAACATTCGACGACGAAACATCCCGATCAGAATTTCCCGAATGCGAAGGCGAATTCTCCGCCTCGGAAATCCCAGAGCCCTGAGACGACACGGGCCCACCCGAATTCTCCGAAAACTCGCGATCGTGCCTACCGGACTCCGACGACGGATAATTCAGAAACCCCGAGACATCCGAACCCTTATCGCCGGAAACTTCCGAGCTCCCCGATTCAGGAGACCCCGAATCCAACTGCCTAATGGAATCGGAGCTATGCTGAGCAATGGCCGCGTGGGGATCAAAGCCGCCATTGGGGACGAGGAAGTCCTCGGTCTCCGACGGAAGGTAGAGATTGTCCAAGTCATCGAAGGTGAGCTCGAAGTCGCAATTATCTTCGGAGCCAAACCCAAAGGCGAGATCGGACATGAATGTCTCATCAGTCATGGCGGCCATGCCGTCGTCCGATGAGAAGAATTGAGGATCGAGAGGAGGGATCGCCAGGGACTCAAATTCCTCATTAAAATCGCTATGATTAGGATTAGTGTTGTGGTTAGGGTTTGGTGCGGGGGGCAGATATGGCGGTTCAGCGACCACAGCGTCTGCCATGTTAGGGTTTCAGAGGGGTTTTCAGAGCGAAGAATTTAGAGGTATAAATGGAGAAGGAGACGGAGACGGAGACGAAGACTAATGAATTCGTTGTAACAGGTCGTCATGTGAATGAATTTGTAAGGTCTAGCGCGTGCATTCACGCGCGTCTGGGTGTAAATGCAACGACTGGGATTTTAGTACTTTAAATGCTGTGAGTGATGTGAGTGATGGCGGATGCGATGCAATCTCCACTCTCCAGTGTTTTTTCTGCAACAATTCATCGAAAAAGTGAAAAGCGCGTGAAGAATTTATCCAAAAGAAACGTGCCACGTTGGCGAGGGAGTTGATCAAACGCCGCGTGTTAAGGGGGTATGTGGTGTATCTGGAAACTTCCTGTTTTTGGTTGACGATTTGAGTTACGTCTCCGCTACGTATGTTTGTGGGTCTCTTCCATGCTTTGTAATGATATACCTTTTCACTCAAACTATTGGGTCTCTTACCAACAAAGCAAAGACTATATAAACTATTGGGTCCAAAGCCCATATGGCGGAAGTGTCCACGCTCCGACCCGCCTATAAGAAAATTGTACCTCTTCGATGGCCCAAAAGTCTTCTTCCATTTTCTTGTTTTTTAAACCAAATTACTTTTAGTAAACTTTAATGGCCCATTTGATTTGTAGATTTAGAGTATAAAAATAAAAGAATACTATCTGTTTTTTCCTTCCATCTTTTCTTTTTACATTCTGTGTTCTCTTATTAGATAATTAGAACTAGCTCCAATTTTAGAAAGTCATTCGAACTAAATTATATATAAATTTAAATTGATACTTAAATTCAATTTTTATGGCTAAGGTCTTAAAAATAGACTTTAAATAATGATTGGACTATATTACAATTAATCTTTGTATCATTATGTGATTTATTTTCTTATTAAATATATTATTTGTTTTCCTACTTGTTTTTATGATTATGTTAATGGATAAATTTTAATTATCATGTTACGTCTAACATTGTGGGTGTTTATTATGAAATTTTGTGATATACTCAAATGACATTATTCTTCATGTACTATTTAACTTTTTACATGCATATGTTACATCAATGAGTTAAAGTGTGGTTGAACAATGTTAATAAATAATTAATGGCGACACTAAGGAAAAATAGAGATATACTTGATGATCTCGTGATTTAATGGAGACACCAAGGAGAAAGTGAGATATACCTGGTATGAGATATTTGGGACCACAATGGTACGATACATGGTATATGATGTGTAGGCATGTTTATCTTTTGTGTGTGAAAACCAGAATATATAAGGAATGATTACATGCATTTTCTCAACATTGTATAATGTATTATTGTCTATTTTCTTTACTTTACATTGAGACATTTATTAATTGTGGTAACTAGCCATGAGGAATCATTATACCCTACTGAGTCTTAAAAACTCACACCATAATAGACTGTACAGGTGACGAGAATATGACCAATGATGTGGATTACCCAAGTGGAATTTAAAGGTTTTGTTGGAGTGTCATGTTTTGTTTTATAAGCAATAAATTGTAATATCTATGAAGATGAACACCTAGTGTGATACTCTTAGACAATAGTTTGCTAAATAAAGTTTATTTCCATACTCTTCTTAATTACTTTCCTACATTATTATATTATATTTTTACGTCTTAAGTGTAGAAATAATTTTATTAATCTACGATTCAGACGTAAAACACACTTTATTTTAGAATAGTAAGTTTATTTTGGGGTGTGACATAATAGACATAGAAGTGGTCGGAGTATGAAGAGGTGTTCCAAAACGAGAACTTGTGGCTATTGGCGGCGGTGTAGTAGGCCAAGGACTCGTCAATGGTGGAAATTCTTAATTAGAAGCCTCACCTCCATCTAATCATGCATGGAAGTAAAACGTACCTACTACTGGGTAATACACTTGAAGTAATAAAGAGAATGTGATGTTTTGTCAGTTGTTGAAGAGTATGCAAAATCCTCGATGGTTATCCATCAAACATTAACCAGTGCATCAACATGAATGAAAAAAAATCATTGGACTCAAGAGTTATGACTGTCACATACTTCTACAACATTTAATACCATTGGCTATTTAGAGAGTATTGCCAAAGCCGATCACTCAAATAGTCTTGAGCTATGTACTTTTCAAGAACCTTTGCAACAATCATCCACCTTGGATGTACTTGTTATATTTGACAAATATACTAGGTTTTTTAAGAGGTGCATTGATTTTTTTTCACAAATGCAAGGTCAGCACTTATTTGAATTTTGACTTTTAGCTCTACTTACTTGGCTGGTTGTTCTTTAGACTAATAATTTTAATTGTCGAATCTTACAATCTAACGGACTTTTAACTATATCGTAAAATACATAAAAAGAATGATGATTGTTCAATTCATTAAAGTGGATCGACCAATCAACGTGTTTTTGTAGATGAATTGTTGTATCATGCATTCATGCTATTTTTTATTTTGGACAAAAAAAAAAGCCCCTTAATTTTTTTTCCCCCAAAACTAGAGACATTTTATTTCATTTTTTTTTACCAAAAATGTTATTTATTTATTTTTTTCTTTTTGAAGAAAATTCCACCCTAGCCGACCAAACCGTACCAAAGGAAATCCATCGAATTCCAGGATTCCAGCCTTGGGGAGTAGAATGGAAGATATTGGGATGACTGTTTTTGTCTTTTTACATTACAAGATTGTAAGAACTAAGAAGAGAGGAGAAAAAGAGAGAAAAAAGACAAAGTTTTGGGACAAATAATAATAATAATAATCATATAAATCTAAACCCATTATCTCTTTTTTATCTTTCCTTTTCCTCCTTTGGTAGGATTAGTCTTAAGAGACCAAAAGGGTTTCTTCTTCTTCTCCTCTCCCTCCTCTCTCTCTCCTCTCTTTCCAAATGCTCTCAGACCAATAACACCTACAATCCTCTTCTTCCTCTTTGACCCTAACAGAGGAGAAGAGAGAAACAAGAGGAATTTTTAGAAGCTTCTAGAGAGAGAAAAGAGAGAGAAAAAGAGAAAAAAAGGGCTCTTAACCAGCTATGGAATCTTCTTCTTCTTCTTCAGCTTCCATTGATGGGGGGTTCAACATCACTGGGCTTAGGGATAAGGAGTCAATTGTCGACCCTTTTCTGGTCGAGGCTCTCCAGAATCCTCGCCACCGTCTCACCAGTCAGTATTTTGTATTTTTCTCTTTAAATATCCAAAATTTCTTATTATGAACTCTAATTTATTGTTTGATTTGACTTTGCGTTTATGGGGTTTTTCATTTTTGTTGGTTTTCATTTTATTTTTTTTCCCTTTAATTTAGGTTTTGCATTTGGGGATTTTCGGTCTCAGGGTTTATGTTTTTATTTTTAATTGTTTGTGTTTTTGGTTGCTTTGGTCGGATTGGATTGGATTTAGGGGTTGTATAAAGTTGTTGAATTTCGGTTTGTAATCTTAGATCTGGGTTGTTTTTGGTACTAATATTTGTTTGGTTGCTAAAATAATGAGGATAAGTATGCGTAATATGATTCTGAATCTGTTTGATTCATGCTGTATTCCTTTATGGAAACAATAGTTCGACCTTAGCTTAGGGAATAGGTGGTGAGTGAGGCTTAGTTCAAAGGTTATTTGATTTTATATCTTGTTTGGACCCCAAATGAGGGTACATCAGCTCATTGCAAATCCAGTATCAATACTTATATCCTTCAAATACATGTATTATAATTTTATCCAAAAATGGGTAACTAGGTGGACCCAAGAAAGAAAATGAATAAATTGTCAGTGAAATAAGCATGTATTTGGAGGTCGCATTCAGTTAGGAATTTGACCGAGCATTGCGTAATTGCTCTTGCCTTGTTAAACCCTAGTATGGTAAATGCTCTATACCTTCTTTGGTAGGAATTTGACCGAGCATAGTGTAAATGCTCTATACCTTATTTGGTAGGAATTTGACAGAGCATCGCCTAAATGCTTTATATCTTATTTGGTGGGATTGGCTTAGGAGTATCTCATTTATTTATTTTTTTTCCAATCAGTTTATGTTAATGAGAGAGTGTTTCCAAAATCATTGTGTATACATTATAAAGTTGTCAACAGATTCCAATACTTACGACTATTGTCGTATTTTTTTTCCTGCTGGACTGGATCCTTTGATTTGCATGTGTAATTATTTGGACATTAGATACTGAATTCTGTTTTGATTTATTTCTTTTATTTTATGGATGCTTTAATATTGGGTTTCTAATTATTGCTTACATGAAAATAACTGGGCTCAACCGTGGAATAATTTGTACATTTGATACTGAATCTCCATATGCTATTAGTATTACACTATTTAAATCTGAGTAATAGTCTACATATGGAGACTCAATATCAAATGTACAAAAAAAGTAGACTGGATCCGTTAATATTGGGTTTCTAATTGTTCCATACACGAAAAGAACTGGGCTCACTGTGGAATAATTTTTGCGTTTGATACTGAATCTCTATATGTTAGACTATAACATTCAATTGTGCCACAATAAAATAATGTTAGGTTCTTTTAGAAATTATTAGCAAGGTGATACAAAATAATGAACAATTGATTGTTTTTGCCTAAATTATCAGTTCTGCAGAACTTGAGTTAAATCAATTTAGTGCTTTTACTTGGCCAAAAAAAAAAAAAAAAATTTAGTGCTTTTGCCAAGCTTTTTACTGAGTTGGTACTTTTGTGGAGTTGGATTTTCTGAAAGCATGGTGTTGATACTTGGTTGTTATAGCAAGCCTTTTTATGGGCCAGAAAATCTTTCTGTCAACTGTGAAGAAGATGATCAATGGGGGAGGGAAGCATTTAAGATAATGAACAAAGGTTTATAAGGATACATCTCTCAAGTTTAAATTTTTGAGGAATAATGCATTTAGTAGAGTGAATGGCAATTGGTGTGAATGCTTTGATCTTGAATTTAGAGCGTTTTCTCTTACAAAATGTTAGACTTTCTAAATTGTTTGAGCTGGAGAATTGAATGGAAATGTGGTGATCCTAATTTTTTTGGTTTCTTGTTTTTTATGGTGGTTAAATGTTGTGTAATTGAGTAGTTTTCTGCATGCTTTTATATTCAGTTGCATCATAGTTTATGTGATGATAGTTTCTTTCAAATGATTTGGTTATTTTATTTTTTTCTAATGTGCTCTATGTGTATTTTTTCAGTTTTGCGAATGGAACTTGATATCCAGAGGTTTCTGCATAATCCTGATCAGCAGCAATTTGAGTTCCAACATTTCCCTACCTCCTATCTTCGACTTGCTGCACACCGTGTTTCTCAACACTATGGTTTGCAGACTATGGTTCAGGATAGTGGTTTAGATGGTCAAGGAAATAGAATTTTGGTGAGGAAAACAGCAGAAAGCAGATATCCAGCAGTTCAGTTATCTGAAATACCTGCAAAGCAGTCAGAAAATGATAGACCTGAGCAGATTAAACTTGTCATTAGGCCTAGGCCTAATCAAAATAATATGAATGGAACTAATGGTGCTGGGATCAAACGCAGTCCTGTGAGAAGTGTGGAAGAGAGGAAAGAGGAGTACGATAGGGCACGGGCTCGCATCTTTAGCAGTCCTAGCAGTTCTGATTCAGATGATACAACGTTTCAGGCCCTGACAGATGGGAAAAATGCATCTTTGAGCAGGGATGAGAATGAAAGTTTCAGGAACTCTATGATTGACCCAGAAAAGAATTTTAACATAAAGGATCTTGGTACTTCATCTCGAGTTGCCATTTTCAGGGATAGGGAAAAAGATCGTACTGACCCGGATTATGATCGGAGTTATGACAGGTAAGGCCGTAAGGGTACATCTATCATATCAAAGTTGGGATGATGGAACATTAGAGATGATTTTACCTACATACGTAAAAAGGATACTACTATTACCGCTATACTTACTGACAAATATGTGTGCATGCTTGCATTGCAATTCTGGGTGTCAGGGTCTGCTTTTTTGAATTTTCATCTCTGTTTATGGTCTGCCTTTCTACATTCTGTTATAAATGATTCATGCCTGTGTTCAATTAACTTCAACTTATTCTTTGAAGTCTTTCTCTTTTTTCTTTCCTCTCTTTGTTTAGATAATGTTTGAATGTTTTACTCTTATAATGCCAGCTGTCCTATATGGACATGTTTTCATATCATGTCTTTTGCAACTCTTTGCTATGACACAAAAACATGCATATATATTATTAGTTTGGGCAAATTGATAATTACATATCTGTGTTAGGAAACAACAACGATTTTATTAACTGATCAAATCTAATTACAATACTGGTACAGGTATGTTAGGAGTCTTCCTACCAATCAAAGGTTTAACTTGGCACCTTTCAATATGCAAAAGGTTCAACCTCAGTTTTTGCAGTACGATGCTGTTTTCTCTCATATGCCAAGGACTCAAACTCCAATTAGCTATGGGCCTCCTTCAAGCCCAGCTATGAGCCCTTTCTGTGCCCTGGGATTGAATCAGACTTCTAGAGATGCTACATATATGCAGTGGCCTAGTGCTGCAATGATGTATGCACATTCATATGATCAGTTTCGGCAAGCTGTTATCCAGGTAAGCAACAGTTCCTTGGATATGCTAATTCTGTATAAAATGTTAACCCAGCAATTTTTTTGTTTTGAATTATAGAATGTTTCACTGTTAAATTTTGAAAGTGTGGTTGCACTGAAGATTTGCTTGTTTCCGTTTAGCTTTTATTTTTTATTTTTTGACTTTTGATTGTTATATTTTTTTTGACTTTTTGTCTGAAACGTATAGTTACATGTGCACAAAAGATTATGTGTATTGAAGTTTCAAGATTATGTGTCTTGAAGTTTCAAGAATTTCTCTTAGAAGTAGTTGGCAAACATAAAAATCTTTAATTTTTTTTTTTCTTATTATTAAATATTGATCACGTTTTGGAATTGTCGTTGGTATGGATATGTAATTAATATCTTTACTGTCACAATAATTTATACTTGGATTTCAGAAGGAAGAATGTTTTGTAAAATTGTACATTTTCTTGTCTCTCTCGAAAAGAAGTGTTCTCGAAGGCAACTCTGGGGGTGCACCTCAGGCCAAGGTGACAAAAAATGCCTGGCTTGTAGTTCTGTCTGGAGGAAGTCTAAAATGGCTTATGCCTTTTTCTATAGGTGAACACCTCTGTTGTAGAAAGGTGTAAGCCTCATGCCTGTATCCCTGAGGTGTACACTACGGGGATATTGCGGCATTGAATATTTTAATTTTTTTAGGTCTAGATATTTTTATTTTCAAATGTACCCAAAATTCCTCGATCATTCCAAGCGTTTGCCATTCTCTCTTTGTGTATACCATTGCCCTCAGCACCCTAACGCCATAGTGCAGTGGCAGTTTCATGATATACCTATTTCAACTCTTTATTCTTTTTATAACTACTCATTTTAGCAAGAAGTTTCCTTTCTATGCTGCACTTGCCAGAAGCAAAAGGAGGTTCAGGACCAAACCTTCAGTGGAGAGGTTTCTAGTACAGAAACCCTAATTGCCTAATTGCCTAATTGCCTAATTGCCCTTTTACATCAATTGCCATGGTTGATTATGTTCTAACCCATTTATGTTATAAAAAGAGTGTGTACCAGTTTCTAGTTGGTACTTATATTTGGGTTTGGTCCTTGAATCAGTGCAGTCTGCCCAAGATGTGAGGCTTTAAAACTTGCCCATCTTGTAATTGTTGTTCCCAATTAAAGTTCGAGCTTGTCTACAATCTATGGAAAATAAAAAAAAATAAGTCCATTTGCTTGTGCCCTATATGCTTCGCTAATAGTTCTGATTTTGACAAATTAGTAGAAAGCATTTTATTGAGAATAAATTATTTCAAGTTTATCTATATATATATATATATATTATTATACTGAGTTAATAATAAATTGGAATTTCTGATTAGTTCTTTCTTCCAAAAAGTAATTGCAGATGTTGCCTAAGGCTTGCTAACTAGAAGACAACTTTTACCAAAGGCATGAAAACTAAAAACTAATTTTCACCGTATTATTTGACGATTATAAACCTTGTCTACTCTTGTATGTATTGAAATCCTTTGCAGTGTGGTTATAAATTTTATAATGAAATGCATATTATGTGTGTTACTTGAAACTGTAGTTGATCAAGGAACCATGCTTTCCTTAAGTAACTTATGTATGTGTGTGTGCTTAATCTACTGTTTGCTGTCTTTTTTTTGCAGGCTCCATTCTGTCAGCAACCCCTGAGCTTTGACTATTCACAAAACCATTGAATTACAATTAGGGGGTGATTTTATAATGAGCTTCATGCAGAATTCTTTATTCTTATAGGACTTCCTTTAGAATTAGGCCATTGTTTGAGACTTTAAATGTTACAAAACCTTTGTTTCATTACTAGCTTGTGGTGGTATCTACTTTTTTTATCTTTATATATTAGCTACATGTACTGTAATGCTATTACTCTCTATTGGACCGCAACTGCGGAGCATTGTCCTTTGTAGTAAATTTGTACTTTTGCAATTGGCTCCTCTTCGAGGTTATAATTTCTTATCATTTCTATTTTGGTTTTGGTTAGGATGTGCAAAAATTTGGTAGCCTGCCTTTATTTGAAGAGATCGAATTTGCTCACCACCATTATTTAGTGGTGAACATCACCACCAAGTTTTGTGTGTCACCTGTCATCTATAGATATAATGGTTAACTACAGGCTTAAAGAAGAAAAAAGAAGAAGAGCAAACTTATCAAATCCCACTGATCTGTAGAACCCCAGCCTCTCTCGCCTGCCCATCTGTTCGGCTGCCCCTTCCTCCAATGCCGGCGATGCCTCCCCAAACTCCGTCCGGTCCTCACTCCCTTCCTCTCTCTTTCCCTCTCTATTTCTTTTTCTCACTTACACCGCTCTCTCTCTCTGCCCTTTCAGTCATTCTTGAAACTCCCATTCTTCCACACAAACCCAAACCATCATGCCTATCAAAATCCCAAATCTCCTCCATCCCATCAAAACCAAATATTGCGAAGACTCAACTGCCACATAGACTTTTCACAGCCACCAACCACAACCTAAAGTTAGCTTCTGCATACCAATGTCAATATTTGAGAGAGAGATGAGGGGAGTGGTGATCGGCCAGATTGGGGGAGGTGTCACCGGCATTGGAGGGAGAAGCTGCCGAAAAGATGGCCGGGTTGAGGGGCTGGGGGGTATTGTAGATTCGGTGGGAGTTGATAAATTTTCTCTTCTTTTTTTTCTTGTTCTTAAATCCTTTTTCTCTCTCATATGGTGATAATAATAATATTTCAATGTATTAATCTTAAAAGAGTTAATAGAATTTTCGAATTATTATTACTTTAGATGACAAGCGCCACACGCATAATGTGGTTAATTGTGTGGAAATAACCTCGCAGGTCTACACTTCAATGCATTTGTGGGTTTGGATGCATCCGGCCCCTCTAAATGGTTATGGGTGGAGAATTTTTTTTATAACCGATACACCGTTACTTGGTATAATTAATCCAACGTATAAGGGTATTGTTGGATATTATATTTATTTTTGTAGAATATATTATTAATAACATCTACTTATATTATAACACATATTAGTCATACTATGTGACGATGTATCGGTTATACTGAAAAATTTCACGTGTGGATAATTACCCTTTGTTCCATGTTTAATGGGTCATTCGAGTGTGATGTCTTATACCTCTGGTTCCTTTGTTTATTATTGATGAATGCACCTTATCTATCGATTCCTTAAGATTTACTCAACATAGGTATATCATATCATTATAACCATAGGTCCTATTCTCTGAGCTCGAAAGATACAACTCACACAAGTCATGAGCTGCAACTATCATCATAAACTAGCGCAAAAAAAGCTCCATATATCAACTGCACTCTTTCTCAAAATGCATTCTTTTTGGGTTAAAATGAAGAAAAAAGCAGGCGGTGTTGTTGTAAATATATATGGGTAATTTATTTGTTGGAAATATTAGTACTTCCTAAGAGGCCACCAATCATAGTACTATCCTTACCCAGAAAAATTTAACGGCGAAGATCTAATGGAATCCGATGCATTATATATATCCATTAGTATTTGCATGATGGCAACACTCTCATCTCGTACTGATAATAAACTTAGTTTTGAAAACGAAATGAGACCAGCTCCCTAATAATAGAGCAGTTAAGCAATCAATTTTCTTATTTTAATTAGATAGTGTGAAACAATAACATGTGATGGAGTGAGGGGTTATTTTATTTCAGCCATAACTCATAAGGTGTATCTTGTCTTGTATTTGACAAATCATAAGTACTTAGACAAAGGTATAGATGGAGATGAAAAGTCTAATAATATTTTTCTAATATTTTTTAATTAGCATGAAAACTCTAATATTTCTGCACAAGGGAATCTTTAGTTTACTATAATTAATCTTTAGCATCCCACTTAGTGATATCCAGGGTGTCTTCCACCTGCTTGTGACTCTCAAGCTGTGTTGGCTGGCATCTGCCAAATTAATGTGATTAGTTCAAACCTCTGGTTATTAGCAATTATTAAATAGCAAATTAATGCCTTTGGATATACAAAATCTTGAGAAATTTGGGTGCACCGCAAATTGATACATGCCTTCTCAAATTTGGATACATAATCCTTCATTACTACCAGCATTGATATTCACATTTCTGTTTTTCTCTGTTCCTTTTTTCAGAATTTGAAATATACTTTTTATTTTTTAAAATGAATTTATTTTTTATCCTTTTTGAGAGAAGGGATAGTGGGGTAAATAGTCATTGTGGTCCCCAGACTATTACACTTGTATCAGTTTGGTCTCCAGACTTCCAATTTAGAAAATTAAGGATTCTGACTTTTTCAATTTTGCCAATTGAGGACTTTTTCATCAATTTAGACATTTTTCATCCAAATTTAGCAAAAAATAAACAAGAAAAAAATGATGTATGAAGGAAAAAAAGTAAGATTTAACTAAAAGAAATCATTTTACATTCAAAAAGGACTTTACATGGTGTTATAAAAACATAAATTTGCATAAAAAATGTGCAAATTGATGAAAAAACCCTTAATTAACAAAATTGAAAAAGTTAGAGTCCTCCATTTTCCAAATTAGAAGTCTAGAGACCAAACTGATACAAATGTAATAGTCTGAAGACCAAAATAGCTATTTACCCGGAATAGAGAGAGAGACACAAGATTTGAAGACAGCAGATCTCAACCCGTGCCATACTACCATCTATGCTACATGCAATAATGAAAATATCGGCAAAATAGCCGAAATATTGGAAGCCTCTCGCGGGTTGGGTCTCATGCGTAAGCCTCGTGACAGAGACGACAGAGACAGGACGACGTCGTCTTCTCTCTTTGCCTGTTTCCTTGTTTCAATAAAACAAGTTTTGGTGTTCTGAATAGTTTAGACAAATGTATATCAAAACTGCTTTATTATAACAACTTTAGTTGATACATGAATGCTGGATTCATTTTTTCTCACTCATTACGTAGCCACGTTGGACAAACAAATAAAGTTGTTAATATGTAAAATTTTGTCAAAATACTGTGTTTTAATTTAATTCATAATATTACGTCATACATCATTTGTCTATGAGCAGCCAAAGTCAATTATCAACCATTGAGTAATTTGTTGAAAGAATAAAGCGGTTTTAATATTCAGATCCTAGTCGTATAATATAAAATATAAAAAATACTATTATCACCTCTCATATTTTTATAAAAACTTTAGATATACCAACTCAAATATCCACCAACTAAATACTATTCCCACCCCCTAACTATAATTCCACTTCTTAAAATTGAAGAAAAATAATCTTATACTCATCATATAATTCATTCATAAATACCAAATTAAATCTCTAAGATTAATATTCAATTTCTAAATCAAAAGAAATATTATAATCTACAATCATAAATAAGTAAATAAGTAAATAAATAAATAAAGTTTAGGGTATAGAACAATTATACATTCTAAAATATGTATAAGTATTAACAATTTTAAGCTTTGGTGATAAAGTAGAATTAGATTTTATGAAAAATAAAGAAAACAGGGTGCGTGAGTTGGTATATCAAAGAATATAGAACGTAGAAATTTTTTTTTATATATATTTTTTAAAAAATTTAATAGTAGGTATAAGAATAAAGTGGATGGAAAAATAGAACAAGAGGTATGAACGTAAACACTCAAATTAAAAAGTGATGAATTCATAACACCTTTGCATGGTGTGAGATTAAATATAAAATTAATTATGTCTGAAGCAAACAAAAACATGCATAGCATATAATCCATTTCCAGTTTGGTGCTTTAATGCATGCATCCATTGAAGTTGTCGCATACAAAGGAGAGGAAATCAGCACATTAATCAGTTTGGTGCTTGATACTGACAAGTTGTCACTATCTTCTTAGGGTTTAGATTGGTCAATTAGGCTACAGAAAATGCATAGCATATAAATTCACACTACAAATGAAATCCAAAAAGAAAAGAGTATGTGAATGTCATCACAAATGCTCCAACTGCAACACACTGAAACATTCTAGGTGTGTCCTATCCTATCATTTCCTAGTATTGCTTGGTAATCAGAGAGAACTAGAAGCTAGTTTCAAATATAGTTCCCATGTTAAAAGGAAACAAAAGGCTCTAGTGTGGTACATCAGAAAGAATGACACACAAATTAGATACCTGATAGATCAAAATTAATATATGCAACAGTTTAAACAATCTAACTTCTCAAAGACTTCATATAAGCTCCTTATTTATATTACAGGTGATTTTCACTGTTTAAAGATCTAATGAATCATACAGTTTGTAAAATCTAACAATATAAAATGAAATTCTGAATTATTCAGAATATCCTGCAAAAACATATCTAGATATGGGCTTTAAAAGATGGCTTCAGATGCACTTTACCTCCAGATTTGGAAACACATAGAACTTCAGCTGAAATTTCATCAAATGTAATGTTAGGCTTCAATACATAATCGAGGTTCAGACTTTCTTTGTGAGATTATGCATCTGTTTTACTTCTTGGTAATAACGGATGCAGACTAATTGTTCATTCCAACAGTCAAAAATATACAGTATTAAAGTTAAAAGTTCGATTGAGCTGAAAAGGCTAACGTCCACCGTAAACAAAGTCTTGTAAGGTCAAACACCCCTTGAATGGACCATCTAAAAGATTTCTCTCAGGATGGCAGCTTCTCCTGAAAGAAGCTGACATCCTTTAAAGCCCAAAAGAATATTCAGGCAAGAGAATTAACAGTAAGAAAGGTTGAGTGTGATAAACTGGGATCAAGAACTTACACTCAGAAAAGCAGGATACACTCATTCTATGCTTAACAGTAATATCAACTTAGAAGCTATAACATAGATTCTCTTAATTCTATGCTTAGAAATAATATCAACTTAGAAGCTGGAGGTAAGTCATAACTATGACCGGTGTGAAAGAAGAATGTGACAAAGAATCATAATACAAACCTATGAGGAATTCGAGAAATAGAAACTGAAAACTATGACCCACGTCTAATACTTCAAATCCAACAGAATATTACGAATAAAACACGTACTATCTACTTTCCCCATTCAGCTACAAGAATTTGTGGGACAGATAATCGTCATATTTCAAATCTAATAACAATACACTGAAATTCCAGATAGTCATGAAGTTTTGTAACCTTCAATTAAAACTGAGAAATTATGTAAACCTTGAACTCTACTCATTATTTTATCAAGATTTCAACTTAAAAAGGGCGGTCTATTCTATATTAGTATATTTCTGCCTATAACTACCATTCTGTATCGTTTGCATAATATCTAATTTTTAAGTCACTGCATTCTCATAAATAAAAAACTCACTGCACTTCATACAAGGACAAAGTAGTAGCTTAATGGGACTCTGACATGTTTATCAACATCGATGAACAAGCAATGTAGATGGTCTGCGTTTAACAGTGAGTAAATTAAGTGTTCTTCAATTCCCTCATTCTGTAACATGGTCTGCGTTTAACAGTAAGAAAGACTGAAAAATCTACAACAAAACTAATATCCAAGTTCATAAATCCTTAAACGACAATGAATTTCTGAGTGCCTTATTTGATGCAACATGAAAGAAGATATGCGCTATATAAATAGATCAAGGCAACAACTAAGAAATTTCAGAAAAGAAAGCTAGTTCAAAGGTCATGTAGCATTCAGATAACCTTCTAATAAAATCAGAACTGTTTTAACAAATCCCCTAACAACAGGGGTTTAAGTTGTCTACAGAGTCACACAATGTACAACAAGTACAACTTACCTCTACATGGCACTAAACTAAGAGATACATGGCAGAATTCTTACAGAGAAGAGATTCCTTGATAAGCCCACAATTACCAACTGCATCTTTAGATATCTAGAGAACATAAGTAACATTTTCCAGCATTATTTATCATCATCTGCAAGCTCGAAATTAGTCATCTGTTGCTTCTTCCACTACTACCAGCAATACCAATGGGAAAAGCTCCCCATCAAGAAGACTCTGAATCGAAAGAAAACCCAGTTGATTCCCCATATAACTTGGGATAAATGAACTCTATGAAATCAGATTGATCCATTATCATGATAGCACTACGATTTTTGCCAAAGAAGAGCTTGAAAATGTTGCTGTCGCCTGAGTGACATCACGATCAATATCCGTCACCAGAAGCTGACACGGGAAATATAGACTACTATGGGCAATATAATTACACAAGTAGAAGTCCAGAGAAGAGGACACCAGAAATCAACACTACAGATAACCCTTAATACTCATAAAGGGCAGTGAAGCAGATCCAATTGGCAAAACATGCACAATCTGAGATTCTGGACCTGGAGATGGATTTCAGATTTCATTTGAAGCCCACTAGAAATGACCACCAACTGAGGTTACTAAGATCCACTAACACAACAAGGAAATCTAAGATCCTGAATCAAACCTTTAACAAGTACGACCAGACATTAATTTCACACGACCCAGAAATTAAATTGAACTAAAAGCAAGTTTAAAAAAACTGATAACAATTACCCAAAGTCAATCATCCCCAGTAGGAAATAGAGTAAGAACTTTCCTCCCACCACTTGCATTAGCTGATTCCAAGTCTTCTACATATCCTGGCACTGGATTGTGCACTGGTGCTCCCATCCTATGAACTGGCTGTGACTGCCTGGCCAGGAATGGATGCTCAAATTGCCCATTTGGCGGAGACCCGAAATGCCCCACCTGCCTGTGATACTGAGGCTGCAGCTGCGGGTGGACTGCCACCGCCGCAGCTGCTGCCATCTGCTGCTGGTGATGGTGATGCTGCTGCAGAGCCACCGGCACAAACGGCAAGAAATGGTCCGAATTGGGGCGTCCAGGGTGCAAGAAATGTGGTGGAACTGGCGAGCTGGCAAACAAATGGTCAGTGGCAGGATCAGCGGAAGCCGCCAAGCCTCCACCACCGCCGCCGCCCCCACCACTCCCACCAGATAATCCCTGCATACGCTTGAGATAAAGACGGTACTTCTGCAAATGGCTGGCGACATTCTCTCTGGTCAAGCCGTCCACACTCATCAGCTGCATTATGGTCTTGGGGACGGCATTCTTGATTCCCAAGTGCGCCACAGCGTCCACAAAGCGCTTGTGGAGCTGTGGGGTCCACACGAGGCGGGGCCGCTTCAGGGTGCGGGCAGGTTCCTCTCCGGCGGCCCCGGAGCCCAGCTCGGCGGAATCAGCGAAATCTGCCGAGCTGGGCTGGGTAGGGGTGGCGGGGGGCAAAGAATTGGAAGTAGGAGGGGGTGGTGGTGGAGGTGGGGCCCCCTGCTGGTGTTGTGGGCTGGTGGTGGTGGTGGTGGTGGTGGTGGTGTTGGGGTTTCTGATGTCAAAGGCTATAGCAAGATCAGGAGTTATTAGGGTTTGGGATAAGGGCATGAGCTCCTCAGGAGAGGGGAGCTCTTCTTCCCACCTTGAGAACCAATTGGAGTCTTCTTCCCTCATTATTTCTCAAATCTAAGACTGACCCAATTCACTATTTTGGGCGCTAATTTTGGAAGGTCTGAGATTCCTTAGGTGAGGTGTGTGATTTGTGAATAATAAATACAACCCAAATACAAAAAGGAAAGCAAACCAAGATGGGATTTGATTGCTTGCCTATTTGGTACTTGCTAGTCTGCTCTACAAGAGAGAAAATTAAGCGAGAGAGAAAGGGTGGGTGTACACTGTACCTTGGTGGGGAGCATATTGGTGATGGTGGCTGTTGTTGTGAAGGAATTATACTGTTCAATGTTGAGAGGTGATGGATATGGATAGATAGATGGATAGGTGAAGAGTGAGGAGAGACGTTCGAGGTGGATCTTGTTTTCTTCTTTTCACCTTTTGTTATGTTATGGGTGGTACTCTTTGTTGTTTGTTGTTATTGAATGCTGATTATGCGTTTTTTTATTTTTTCATTTATGATGATTTTTTTGGGAGATTTATTTTTTATTTTTTATTTTTTTATATTTTCCGGGATTTCAGGGTCTCGTGCTTGAGAGACTTGAGAGTGAGTGTTACAGCAAGATCTATATATATATATTTTTAATTCTTTGTTTTCATCTCTCTGTTTGTTGTAGCGCGTGTGCAGCACGCTCTCCACTCACGTCTGTCATTGCAACATGAATGTCCTCACTTCTCACATCTCACTTCCCAGGTGCTCTGCATCTGTACAATGCAGGCACCATTTGAGATTTGACTCCATCTGCAGAAGCTAGTACCTGACTTGATGGCGCGTGGTCTCACGCGTTCTAGGGGGAGAGTGGGGATTGACTTTATTACAAGCTTGTACAAGAGGTGATAAGGGTTGGGATTAGGAAAGCATTAGAAAGAGAAACAGGTGGAGAAATGGAAAGTTTGGTCACTTTTGTGGTGTGGGATTTGTTTTAGGTTGTTGATGGGGGAAAGAATCAAATTGAGTTGGTGCCTGTTTGGCTGCGAAGATAACTTTTTCCTTTTCCTTAACATGTTTTTCTTTTTGCTTAGGATAACCTACTTTCTCCTTTTGGGGTATCCAAATGTTCTGAGGTGTATTTTTTGGTGCTAATGAATGATGGGTCCCACTCCAAATTTTGGATAAAGGCCTTTGGATACAAAACCACAAAATACCTAAATGAGAATTGTGTGCATGATTTTCTTTTGAGTCCAAAAGCTTTAATATGGCACAATCAGTTTCACATTATATTCATAGGGAGACAATATATAGGCTTGGAACGATGTGGATGTTGTATTCCCTTTTTTAGCCAAGTGGTTGACACATTTAAATTGTTTCACAAAGGGCATGTTTTACATTTTTTGTGAATTAAGAAAAATTTGATGATTCTGTTATTATCAACTCATTTCAATAATATTAATGATAATGGATGGCATATAATGTCTCTTTCGAGTTAACCCAAATGATAAAAATTAGGATAAGCATTTAGGTCGAATTACCTTAAAGTAAGAAACCAAAATTACTTATTTTCAATCATTTGATGACCATTGAATTCTTTTGTCTTTTTCTATTAATAGAGGATATATATTAGTAAATTCAATCAAAATCAGTAAGATCGAGTTGATGGGTCATGGCACCAACCATGTGTTTTTAGCTTGACCTTTTGCATTTATTTCATTATAATGAACTTGGTCCTTTTAGATTAGATGGGTTTTAAGACTTTTCACCGATACTATAGTAGTACAAATTGCTACATTTGTTAATTCAACAAAGCAAGGTGCAAACTATGCATTGGTGTTAGACAACTCAAAAGCTACTACACATTTATTTACAAATTAATTTTCTAAGATCAGAAAGGTTGACATCATTTTATGCATAGTTCACATGGGTTATCAGGGACGAATATTCCAAAATGGGGTAGGGTAAACATCCAAGCTACATTTTTTTTTTCTTTTCTAAAGACAAGTGTTGTAAATTAATATAATTCAATAAGATCATGTATTTATGTTATTAGACTATAAATTAGAATTATTTTGATCACATAAGTGAATCACATGAGACTCACTTATACATCTATATGTATGAGTAGATATTTTTCATCTCATTCAAGAATTAGTGCTATATGCATGATATAGGTGTATGCGTCTTTATAAATAAATATGATAAATGTAGCAGCTCTTAGTATTTTTTTTTAATTTTTTAAAAAAGCTTTTGTTACCCTTTATCAACTTGAATTTTGGGGTCTATCTCACTTTACTTTTTTTTTTTTTTCAAAAATTAATTTACCACCTAAATTTAAATTTATTGCAATATGTAGCCTCCATCCGATTCTGTCACTATTTCCATTAATAAATAAAGGCTTATTAATTCAAGTTAATTTTAGATTTTAGAAAAAAATTAATTTAGAAACCCCATCTAATCCTCACTCTGCTTCCCTCCCTCCATACAGCGACCATTCCCTCAGCACCCATTCCCCCCACATTTTTCATATTTTTTATTTCCCCACTTACATTTTTAACATTTTTTTATTATTATATAAGCACTCATATAATAAATACATCAATAAAAGAAAAAAGAAAGTATATAGTATTACAATTAATTAAGTGCATGAAATTTGAAGGCTAAAGGGGTGGGCTGGGTCCAAAATTGGATGGCCTGTGGAATACACATGCCCATAGAAAACAAAATCGTGTATGGGCTATATAGCCCATGTAGCCCTTAAAGTGGATTCGTCTCTATAGTTATGGCCCTTAACTTAGGAGGTGAATGATGTTGTGTCAATTACGTGTGCCAATAAGTCCACTAAATTGTGCAATATTTGTTAACACTTTAAATGTGATTTCTTCAACAAATTTTACATGATATGTTTGGTCATAATAAACTTACTTTTTTGGCATATGATAACTAAATATAAATTTGTGTCTCAATGAGCTAGCGTAAAACCTTTCAATGTAAGTGTTTTTACAAAAATACTATCAATGTAAAGAAAAACTTAATATGAAATCATGATTTATAATTGATATATTTAAGATATTGGAATAATTAAAATAAAATATAGTTAAAACTTATCCGATAAGATAGATGTATCTATTTTGGAAATTCAAAAGATAGAGAAAGATAAGCATTTGATTAAAAATAATAATGGAATACAAGCTTAATTATAGCTAATCAATCAAGGAGTCAACTTGTATCAGTCAATTAATCAGACTAAATTAGTGGGATATGTCATATTTTGAATTTTTTTGAATTGATCAATAAACATTCCATTATATGCAAGGATGGAATGCAATTCCAACTCAGATAAATCATTTTTGTTATTGTTGTCTTAGAGTATTGAACAGCCAATTGATCGATGGGTAGGCTCGGGGGATTGTGCTATGTGTTTTGTGTTTTGGTAGCCATAGGAGGCATAGGTTTAGCTTCAGCTGGTCACTATGGTCATGGCTGGGAGCATGCTACTGCAACCTTCTACGGTGACATCAATGGCGGAGAAACTATGCGTAAGTAGTAGATCGATCATCTTTTCATTTTATCTATCAAACTTTTCTATGTAAATGAATTAATCTCTCTTTTTTTGTCTTGTTTTATTAAATCTCTTGATGCTTGTAGCTGTTAGCTAGTATTTGTATATGGTTATAATCCTATTGTAATTATAGGTTTACTTGAGCCTTAATTTCCTTGTATAAATACCTTTGTGTGTGTTAATGAGAAGGATCATACACATACAAAACTTTTTTTTATCATTTATGCGCGATCACATTATATTGCCCTTTATATTTCATTTTGTAAATTGGGCTAGTGGCAAACGTTATATAAAACAAAAACCACAAACAGAAAAAGACCTTGAGAAATTAATAGTCCAAATTTAATTCAGAGTTGTATTAGAGCAAGAAATCAAATATATTTCATGGAGGATGTGAGTGAGCATTCCGCATTAATTAGAGCAGGGTCTGTATTTGAGTAATTAACCTCACTTTTATTTAGTTTTAATTGTTTTGGTTTGTGAAGTATATGTATTAAGATTTGAAGTAGTAATTATATATGCATGTTGGCAGAGGGAGCTTGTGGATATGGAGATCTATTTCAACAAGGCTATGGGCTAAAGACAACGGCACTAAGCACAGCACTATTCAACAAGGGCCTGACTTGCGGAGCCTGCTTCCAAATAATGTGTTTCAACCAAACACAATGGTGCATCAAAGGCGCAGGCTCAATCCGAGTGACTGCCACTAACTTCTGTCCTCCGAACTACGTGGATGGTAGCTGGTGCAACCCACCTCATAAACACTTTGATCTCGCCATGCCCATGTTCTTAAAAATTGCGCATTACAAGGCAGGAATCGTGCCCGTTGTTTTTCGTAGAGTCTTTTGCTCCAAGCAAGGTGGCATCAAGTTTGAGGTCAAGGGGAACCCTTACTGGATGCTTGTGTTGGTGTACAATGTTGGTGGTATTGGCCAAATTGTTGAGGTCAAAATTAAGGGCAATAAGAGCGGTGGTTGGTTTCACATGACCAGGAATTGGGGACAGAACTGGCAAACATGGCAAAATTTGCAGGGCCAGAGCTTGAGTTTCCAAGTTAGGACGAGTGATGGTAAAACTTTGCTCTCCAAGAATGTTGCGCCGGCTAATTGGCAATTTGGGCAGACGTACGAAGGAAAAAGAAATTTCGAATAATTTATATATTTGATGTTTCTCTAGCAGTTGCGGCCAATGTTTAGTCCAAGACTAAGTCTTATTAATCTATCAATTTTAATAATTTTATGACAATCTATATAGATTTTATGTTTTTGATCATGTTATAGACGTACCTACTACTAGCATTATGATTTGAAATTTATGAGCCTTTTTCTAATGTTTAATTTTCAATCTCTCACAACAAGTAGAGAGTTTCATCATATAAAGACAGGCCCTTCATGTATACTAAAAGGGGAGGTCGCATATGATATATATCTTACATAGTAATTTTTTTACTTGTGATACATGCTTGATACAAGTGACTTAATTAACAAGACAGCAAAAGATATCGAGTTGATATCATGCACGATGTTCGATCACCATATATGTACGACGACGTACGTGAATTACAAATGTAGAGTCACCTTCAATTGGTGTGGAAGCCAGGTAAGTTTGTGGATTTGTTTTCTGCAGTTTGTAACACTGCTATTGATAATGAGTTAGAATGGTCTAACACATTTAGGCTTCATATTTATGAATGGGCCTCTCTTAATACGACATGGTCTAACACATGATATGAGAATTGAACCAAAAAATCAGAACAGAAAATGGGATTGGATTGGATTAAAGAGCTAGCTTACCATTTTACCAATAAAAGAAAGGGAACCGAAGCAATTGCAACGTGGGAAATAATACAAAATGGTTATCAGTAGAATTTGAGGTGGCAGTGGCACCAT
Source organism: Purshia tridentata (assembly GCA_003254885.1). Classification (NCBI taxonomy): domain Eukaryota; kingdom Viridiplantae; phylum Streptophyta; class Magnoliopsida; order Rosales; family Rosaceae; genus Purshia; species Purshia tridentata. Next base: position 5,654 of record QANT01001770.1, on the reverse strand, counting down.
TACCAATTTTACCAACATGGGTGAAGAAGATAGTGAGGAATGAGATCGATGTTGACAAGTACATAAGATTAATTTAATGAGAGAAACTTGAACAAATTGCTCAAAGTGTTGTGTTGGAAGTGCATTGGCTTAATTGGCAATGATAATGGGAACTGAGATTAGGTGAAAGCAGCAGAAGAAATTGTGTTAATGGGTTTTGTAAAACGGGTAGTTTGTCATCATTTGCAGAAGAAATTGTATTAAAATTACAAAATCAGCTGCTCAGTCCAAACCACCAAAAAAATGCTAGTAACAAAACCTCTTTTCCTTCCACTAAAAACCTAAAACCTTTTAATTAACAAGAATATGGAATTTCCTTACTCAAATTGGTTTTCTTTATCAGGATTCAGCATATTACAAGCATCCTTGGCTATACTTAGAGCAGACGATTGCAGAAAATGTATTAAAAATACTTGACCACAGTACACTTTGGATTAAGTTGGTACCAACAAGAGGCTCAAGCTCACAATGCTCAATTAAGCTTGCCCAGAAATTTTCATGCCCCACATCGGAAGTACGGATTTTACATATGAGTATCGAAAATGGAAATCTATTTGTGCTTACATGACAAGAGCCATCCCATGCTTATAAAAGCAAGGACGAAGGAAAAAAGAGTAATGACAAAAATGCTTCCATTTAAAATTATAGTCAGTATTTTGGTCTCACTTTCCATTGCCCTTACTTCTACAACCCAAAGAGAAGCACTCATCACTCCCTACTTAGAAAGCAAAACTAACATATACCAAAAATCTATTTTAATTAGAAAGCTTCCTAATTAACTCAACCAAGTGCAGAATGACTGTATCACCTGATACACAGTTTTTGCAGCTTGCTTGTCCGTCACTTGCAATTGCTCCAATGCTTCTTTGACAGACATACCACAAACCAGTTTAGCATCCAAGTTTGTTTTCCATTATCATTATTAATCAAATGCTTATCTTTCTCCATTTTGCATATATTTCGGTTACAGTTACAAATAAAACATCAAATTAACGAAATATTTTTCCAAATTAATACTCCATAATATATTATATTTACTTTCCAGAAAAGGAAGAAGAGAACCACAATGTTGATGCTAAAATTCTCGTTAGGTCTAATTTTAATAAGCAACAATAAATCAATCACTTAAAAGCCTTTCTCTTGATTGCCGCGTCTTCTTCCAAGTCTCCTTCCTTTATGTTGTTGAAATTCTTTCAAAGGGTGTATCTGCAATGACACTCCGATACTAAAATGAGCAAAAATTCAAGATGTTTTTTAGTGTTTTCTCAGTATTGATCTCCCTTTTTGCATGGGGATATGTTACTTTTTATAGTAAAATAATTTTTTCCGTTATCTCCTATCTTCGCGCTTTTTTTTTTTCCGTTATGCCCTTTTTAATGCATTTGATCGTTGGCGCCTTTGTTTTGGTACGTGGGTGATTAAGTAAGGATAAGTAGGCCGTTTGCTATGATTTAATGATGTTACCGTTTTCATATTCGGACTTCAGTTTCTTTTTGCCTTTTGGGCTTCATTCTTGTTCTGGCCTTTCTTTGGACTGGGCCTGCTTACTTCTTGGTCTTGGGCCCAGATAATTCTGTCACCCACAATGCTCCCTTTTTTTCCTCTACTTACCACGTGTTACGCCTTGGTTAGTAGAGGGGAAAAATGACGGCTTGAGTTTTAATGGCGCCTTTTGGTTGCTTCGAGGTGCGTCGTTTCGTTCTCTGCGCTATTTGAACTTCCGGGCTTTCCCCGGCCACCCATTCTTGACCATTTTATTTTCTTCATCTTTCCTCTGCGATCTTTCAGACTTCTTAGGGTTTCTTAGAGAAAGTTTCTTTTGAGACTTCATATCTCTCCGCCACTCAACTTTGCATCAGTGTTACCGAGCTCGTTTTCCCTCTTAACTATTCGTATAAGTTCTCTCTCTTTTATTATGGGTAAGCTCACTCAACTGGTTTATTTCTGGGAACCCTCTTTAGAACGGCTTAAGAAAATCATTAGAGATAATGAGGTACCTTATTCTGTCAAGGTCCAATCTCTTCCGAAAAATTGTAATGTAACGACTGGGGAGGGTATTCCAGAGGGATCGTTAGTAATTTCGGCTGATTCCTTACAGTTTATCAGGTTCCCTCTTCATCCACTCTTTCACGTCATCTTTAACAAAATGGGTGTTAATCCTCTTCAGATGAACCCCAGCTGCTTTCAATTAATTTCTGCCCTTCTGGGTTTTGGGCTTTCGGTGGGGGCAGCATTCGGCTTCGTAGACTTTTTCTTTTGTTATATGTGGAGTAAAGTGAACGAGCTCGATGGTTCACACAGACGGCGCCAATTGTTGATGCTAAAATTCTTGTTAGGTCTAATTTTAACAAGCAACGTTACAATAAATCAATCACTTAAAAGCCTTTCTCTTGATTGCCACGTCTTCTTCCAAGTCTCCTTCCTTTATATTGTTGAAATTCTCCTAAAGGGTGTACCTGCAATGACACTCCGATGTTAAAATGAGCAAAAATTCAAGATGTTTTTCAGTGTTTTCTCAGTATTGATCTCCCTTTTTGCATGGGTGTATTTTCTCAGTATTGATCTCCCTGTATGTTTCTCAGTATTGATCTTCGCGCCCTTTTTTTCAGTTATACCCTTTTTAATGCATTTGATCGTTGGCGCCTTTGTTTTGGTATGCGGGTGATTAAGTAAGGATAAATAGGCCGTTTGCTATGATTTAATGATGTTACCATTTTCATTTTCGGACTTCAGTTTCTTTTGGCCTTTTGGGCTTCATTCTTGTTCTGGCTTTTCTTTGGACTGGGCCTGCTTACTTCTCAGTCTTGGGCGTAGATAATCCCGTCGCCCACACACAATATAGGGGCAATTAAATCGATCAATATTACAAGTTAAATATTTGAATTCAAAACAAGATGATATATGTACGTATTATTTAATAATAAAGAACTTAAATAGTTATATGAGTTTTTGTAATCACAGCCATCTATCTATTTAATTATTGCCATCTATATATCTCGTTGTGTTACTTGTGTATGATGATATTGAACCTACCCATACACAAGAATATGAGGAATTTTTTCATTTGACAGTCATATGCATGTTAATTTCCTCTCACAACAAATAGAGAGCCTCATATAAAGCCGGGCCCCACATGCATACTGAACACGAAGGTCCCATATGATCTTACATAGAATTTTTTTTTTTTTTTTTAACTTGTGTGGGTTAAATTGAGTGGGTTGTGGGTTGATTAATTTATTGGTTTGGCGCTCATGAAGCAAGAGGTGGTGCTTACTGTATGAGTGAGAGGATAACAATGAGATTGCTTTTATTTATTTGTCTACTTGATAGTTGAATCAAAGAAACCAAGTGTGGACAGATGCACACACTTGGCCCTATGTAGGTCTGCCCTTGATTGTCCATCTTCGGTTGAATTAAGATATTATGGCAACTGATGTAACTGATTCTTAATTAATGCATTGATATCTCTTTCTCAAAAAATAACAAAAGCAAAAACAAAAACAAGACAGTAAAAGAGATCGAGTTGATATCTTGCACGATATGTTCATCATAATTTTTTCACAATTTTAGGATTCAAATATTGATTATATAGTATTGGATTAAATAAGTTAAATCACTAAATTTATATGTATTCAAAGAATAAGCATCTAATCTAAGGCAGAAGATGGATCAGTCATAAATAATAAAATCGTGAAAAGGCTATTTGGGAATCCTCATTTAACTTTCACAACTTAGCTCAAGTTTGGTATTGCTTTTGAAGGATGAAAATCACTTTTATTGATAGATATATTGTGTTTAGGTGTTTAGTAAAGTAAAAGATTTTAGTTTTTTAAGAAAAAAATTACTGTCATTAAAAGCTAAAATCAAAAGTTACTGTGGAACAACTCCTCATTTTAGCTTATACAAGATCAATTTGAAGAGCCAGTTATATTTAATGAAATTTTTCACAACTGATTATTCTTACAACATAAATAAAAGTAATTATTTTTACAGCACATCATAGGCCTTAGTCAATTCTTTAGCCTCCTTGAATTGAAACAACTAATGTTGTTCACCAACTCAACATGATCACACAGTTGGCACGCGATCTTTGTTGAATATATTTGGGAAAGCTAGCCACGTACGTACGTACTTGTACGTGAGACTAAATTTTCTCTTTTTATTTTTATTTTTGGCCAAAGACTAACTTTTCTCTTTAAGTTAAGGAATGATAAGATTAATTCTAAATCATAATTTTTAAACTAATATTGACTAATACACATACACTAAGATTAACATAAAAAATTTAAATAGTTCCTGTTTTACACTATCAAAGTTAAACAATCGATCACATAATTATAATACACACAAAGGAAATATTATTACAAAGTCTAAAATATAGAAAACAATGTTCATATTGTTGAAAGATACAAACGGTAATTGATCTCTACTCATCATCACTGAATCTCCTTTTTCTTTTGTTGGTAATGAAAATCTAAATCTCTTGCAACGTTCTTCTGCAGAAAATATACAACAATATATAAAATCAAATGCAAATTGAGAGTGAAAACTACATATCCAAATAATCATTTAAGGTGAGCAAATTAATCGAATACAAAAGCAATAATAATAATGTATACTATATAGTCTATATATTATAAAGCTAGGGCTTTGATAAAACTTTTAAAGTTTGAAAATGGCAACACTTAAAAAGCCGTTACAACATAATATTTCTATGAACAATGTTACTTGTACAAATTTTTTTTTATCGACCCATGTGGTATGATATGCATATTAAATCATTGGCTTAAGAAAAGAACAATGTTATAGAGCTCAAAGTAAAAATGTCATATAAGTTGAAAATTTATTTTGACTAAATAGAGTTCAACATGTACGGATACATCAATAAATCAAAAGAAGTACTTTTTTGTTTTTTAAGCTACACTTCAAACTTTCAAAGGAACAAATAAAATGGTCCTGAGTCTATGATTGCAGGCTTGCAGCAATCCTTGCATCCAAATTGGTGCTTCAGATACATATGAAGCTCATATTACTAGCTACTGAGTTCTTCGTTTAGAGAGACGAGAGAATGAGATTTTTCTAAATTAATAGTTTGGGCGTACAATCACGATTATATCATTGAAAAGTGATTGTGTGATCAATTTAAACAAAAAGTTTGACAACATGAAATTTAAGAAATAAAGTAGAGTTTGGGGAGCAATTTATAGGACAAAATGAAATTTAGAGGCAACAGGGAAATCAAGACCTAAGATATTGAGGGTCCAAAGTGAAATAAATTAGAGCTCAATATCATGAGGATTTATTCGTGAATTTGTCATCTGAAACATACTTTTTTTTTTTTCACTTTGTCTCATGAAAGTTAAATTCTCTCACTTCAACTTCATATTATTTGGAGTTCTAGAATTTCGCTTTGAGTGATCTTTATATGGTTGTAAAGAGAAAATGGAAGCAAAGCTTCAAAATGAATAAAAGATTGTTAATTTTGGTAGAGGTTTGACTTCGGACCAAAATTGAGATAAAAACTAGACTAATGAATAAAAATGACAAAATTTGGCTATTAAAAGTCATTTGTAAAGTTCGGAGGACAAAGTGAAAGAATTTAACTTTTAGAAGAC
>QANT01001768.1:0-11124 GCA_003254885.1 Purshia tridentata | reverse complement strand
CCCCCCCCCCCCCCCCCCCTCTTCTCCCTTTAAGGCTTTGATTCTTTTGTTCTTATTGCCATTTTAGGGTGGGAAATGGGGAGAGGGTCAGATTTTGGGAAGACAGTTGAATTGGGGAAACAGCGTTACTCATTTTTTTTTCCTCATCTCTTCAGATTGACCATCATTCAACCCATTGATGGGATGTCAGTCAGCTCTTTTCTTCCTTTCCGTATAACTATTGATTCAATGGAAAGACCTAATGTTTGTCTTTCATGCCATTGGTGTATTATATATAAAGGAGGGGAGGAAAATTCAAATGATTTGTTTCTTCATTGTCCTACTACTTTAAACTTATTGTTGAGGTTTTTTGGGGAAGCCGAACTAAGTTCGGTATTTCCAGTAGCTTGTGCATCTCTTTCTTGTGAGAGGCACAAGGCTTTTGGGGGAGGAAAGAATGCAAAGGCTTTATGAAAGTGTGAGGTGATGACTATGTTTTGGGTGGTATGGTTGGAGAGAAATTAAAAAAAATTACTTACAGAGAGAAGACGGTGGATTTTTATGGGATAGAGTAAGTTTTTGGACATCAGTATGGGCTTCAATTTGTTCTGAGTTTTGGGAAATAACTTTTCTTGCTAATTTTGAAGATTGAAGAGTTGCACTTTTCTAAGCTTCTGTAATGATTTCATTACAATCTTGCTGTTTGGTAGTAACTGCATTGATGTATATGTTGCATTGTATGCAGTGGAAAACTTCACAAAATTTGTACTTGTTTTGGTTTCAATAACATTTCTTTCCTTATCAAAAGAAAAAAGATAATATCTTGATGACAGCTTTACCATGGAACTATAATAGTTCTGATGTTTCTCTTAAAAACAAACAAAAATTATAGTGCTGATGCTTACAGAGTAGGATCACCAATTAACCTCAATGAATTAACCTCCATCAATGGTCAAAAAGAAGTCAGAAAGACATAGCCCAATCAACGTGTGCAAGGAGCATATATGGAATGTCTATCAGGACAAAAAGCCTGATTGGACCAAAAAGAAGTATAACTCTTATAGTAAGTAGAAGAACATTTTTCATTAAGTTTCTCACTAGAGTACACTAGAAGATGACTTTCTTGACCAAAGACACCCAATCCAAACACTGAAGTATCACATGCAACCCCAAAGACTTAGAAAAGTCAGTATGCCTTAAAGAGAATTGTTTAGTATGTCATTGATGGTTCTGATCCATTAATTTTTTTTTTCCCCATGGAACAGATATAAAAGCCAAAACAGAACTGCATCCCCTAATAAACTTCCAATAGAAAGTGGCTAACCCATGGAAACTACAAGCCTAAAAATAGACTTATTAAGAGAATCACTAATTGCCTTGACTTTATTAGAGTTTGTTGCAATTCCTTGCATAGAGAAAAATCCCAGGAAAACGTCTTGGGTCTGAAAAAAAAGGCATTACTTAAGGTTGATATACAATTTCTTTAATCTAAGAGTCAGAAAACCTGATGCAGGTGACTTAATTGTTCTATACACTTTTTTTTTCTTTTCCTGGTAATGAAACAGAACAAATTTTACCCAACCCCTACATTTTCTTTTGACTCACTATAAATCTGAATATCATCTGGAATGCCAAGAACTTATATATGAAAACAACATAAGACATGTTATAACCCTCATAAAAGGCAATCTTCCAAGTCATTTCCAAGGCTAATCCTAATTTGGTGATACCAACTACTCAAATCCATCATGGAGACCCCCCTAGAACCTGCCACTAAATGTAATGTTCTCAAGCCTATGAATGGCCAAATGGAAAACCTACAATTGATTGTTATTTGTGACACAAGTTTTTACCCACGTCCTCCAAAAACTTTCTGATGGGTAGAAAGGACTAAGACTATGACCAATGAAACCCCTATCTAAAAGACATGCTACTGGCCTGTTCAACTTGACATGCTCCTTATGGTTTCATCATCATGTGAAAGATTAAACTAAGATCTTGGGCTAAATCAATGGCATGGTGAATATCTCTCAAGGATTAACATGATAATCATATGACAAACATAAAGCCAAGGGCATGGTTACGTCCATAGGAAAGACATCACTAGAAGAATAGTTCAATTCAGATCACCTTTTCAAGCTTGTACTTGATTCTCTCCTCAGCATTAGCAAACTTCTGCCTTTTCTTCTTCCTCTTGATCCCGAGCCGACGTGGGTCCCTCCTATTGGCGGCTTTTCTCTCCTGCTTCTCTCTCATTCTCTGCAGCTTCAACCTCTTCTTGGTCTTCCACTTCTCCTTTTTAGGAGGATCGATTTCGTGCATCTCAAACTTGGGTTTCCCTTGTGATATCACCAAATTCACCGACCCATGGCTCAAGTTTCTGAAAACCCATGATGGGTTTGGTGAGTTTGGCAGAGGCAAGTGTTTGGATGGGAAGAAAGTTGGTCCTTGGGTTGGAAAACCCGACCTGGAAGAAGAGAAAATGTGGGAGGAAAGTGGTGAAAAGTGAAAACGCAATGCTAATGTGGTGAGTGAGTGAGTGACCTATAAACAACTATGCATATATCTATATCATTCTCATTCTCACTACTCCATATCATATATCTATATTCAATATGAATTTGTACCAATCCAGAATCATAGATTTGATGTAGCGAAAATTGATTCTAGTATAGCAGCAACACCAGAACAAAAATATATAGTAAGCACGTGTTGCAAAGCGAGAGAGAGAGAGAGAGAGTACCTTAGAAAGAGAAGTTTGGGATTTGACGATTTGAGAATCGAAGAAGCTCTGCGAACAGCTCCACAAAACACAGCTTTCGCCATTTTACTGGGAAAATCCACAGGGAGAAAGAGAGAGAGAGCAGAGTAATAAGAAAGCTCTCGAAATCCTAGACCGGGTTCAAACCGCTTTGGACCGGGCGGTTTATAATATGAGTGGCGATTCTGCAAGCCCAGGTCCACCCAATGAACCACGTGTCCAAACACCAGCAGTTCAGCACTAAATGTTGACTTTTATATCTTTCTCCCGCCAATTAAGTTTCGACACGTCTGATGAAGCTGAGCCCCCATATTTACGACCTGAACCCTTGCGGCCCTCTCTGTCTGTGTGGCGTCGTCGAGAACCAGGAACAAAGCTCTTTCCATGCGCTCCTTCACGATCATCTAACAAAAGGGTCGTCACGAAATTTTCAGTAAGTCTTTTATTCTTATATAATTCAATTTAATTTTGAAAATTTTCAATAGCTGAGCCCCCATATTTACGACCTGAACCCTTGCAGCCCTCTCTGTCTGTGTGGCGTCGTCGAGAACCAGGAACAAAGCTCTTTCCATGTGCTCCTTCACGATCATCTAACAAAAGGGTCGTCACGAAATTTTCAGTAAGTCTTTTATTCTTATATTATTCAATTTAATTTTGAAAATTTTCACTATTTTCTATTTTAGTTAATTTTTTAGGGCTTTTTTTNTTTTTTTTTTTTTTTTTACTTTTAAGATTCTTCGATAGCTCTTATTGTTTCTACAAGGTAATTTGTCTCTACTCATCTGTATCTGATTGTTTATTCTTGATTACTTTTCTGTTTGGTTGCTGAGAATGTGAGAACATAAAAGGTAGACAAAATTTCTATAACTTGATTGTTTTACAGTTTTTTTTTTTCTCCTTCTTAATTTCCACTTACTCTTTCACTGATTAGAGGCACATCTACATAATTTAATTAGCCTTTGTTTTTTGGTTTGTAAAATTCTCATGTGGGTATTAAGGAAAATCCGAATTCTGGCTCTGTTGGATATCTGAGGAAATGTGGCAATAGAGAAGGAGAAGAAATTTTGTATCTTGGAAATATCACTTACCATTGTTTTGGATCCTTTAACTTAAATGTATCCATTTAACTAATTCAGCTGTTAATTGTTTTGGTTGAATTTTTGTTTTTTTGTTTTTTCTCATTGTAGAAAGTCTAATTGACATGAAAAATAAGAATCTGAATGTTACTTTCTTTGTCACTTTTTGGTTGTATAACAATCAAACAAAAAGTTGGGGTGTGTGTCACCTGAGCTTTTTAGACGTTGAGTGGGACTTAATATGGGCTAGATAGTGTCAAAAAAAAAAATGGTAATGGAGAAAACTCGGCACAATTAATATTGGCAATTAGAAGTTGCTAACATTAGGAGTTATTTTCATGTTCTTATCCTTCATATTCTTTGGAACTAATCAAAGATTATGGCTTAGCTAAAACCAGATCTCTTCTATTAGTTTGTACTTTGTGGAAGTCCTCATGATTAGATTGAATCTTCCACAAATTTGAATCTTATTGGTGGACAAGAAGATATGATAAGAAAAGCAGAAATCCAAAGAGAAATAAATTTAATCTGATAAGGTTCATACAATTATGGTGTCATTTAATTGCTATAGTTATTTTTGTGATCTACTCAGAAAATTGTAAAGTGTCCCTAGATTCTTTTTCCTCGTTATATCTGGCAATCAATGAGACTTTTGCAGAACCTGTGCTTGCTGAACATCATTTTGTGGGGGGAAAAATATTGAAATTTCTTCCTGTTACTGCAGTGGAGTTTGCAGTTGACGGCGATGTTAATGGAGAGGTGGTGGGGAGTTCTGCTGAGTTAGAAGTTAGCAGGGCAGGTGATGAAAACGAAACGGGTGGAAGTTCTGTTGAAGGGGCATTCCAACTAGGCCAGGATGATAAAATAAGTCAAGATTCTTCTGAAAGGGATTTAATTCCATCAGCAATTCCTGTATTATCAGTTGTTACAGCCGATGAACCATATGTGGGTCAAGAGTTTGAAACCGAAGCAGCTGCTCATGCGTTTTATAATGCATATGCCACGCGTGTGGGATTCATAATTCGTGTAAGCAAACTCTCTCGATCAAGGCGTGATGGATCTGCCATTGGGCGTGCACTTGTTTGTAATAAAGAAGGTTATAGAATGCCTGACAAGCGCGAAAAAATTGTAAGGCAAAGAGCAGAGACCAGGGTCGGTTGCAGGGCAATGATTTTGGTGAGGAAAGTAAGTTCTGGCAAATGGGTTGTTACAAAATTTGTAAAGGAGCACAATCATCCTTTGACACCAGGGAAAGGTCGAAGGGATTGCATTTATGATCAATATCCGGTTAGTTCTTGCTCTTTTTTTCTTCTGATCGGAATATTCAAATGATTTTTTGGTCATTAGTTCTTGTTCATTCATTCTTTGAATTTGGCTATTCATTGCAAAGTTCTGACGTTTTGCCAATGTGTATTCCTCTGTTTAATTTGTAGAAAGACCAATTTATGTCATTAGTGTCTAAAACATTTTTTTAATGAGAGGCATTATGTTTATTGAATTGATATGATCCTATATGATGTGTTAATATCCATTTACTGAGATTCTCTTATGTTATCTATTTACTGAGAACCTATATGATGCGTGAATATCTATTTACTGAGATTTTTTGATGTTACTACTGAGAAACTTTATGATGTGCGAATATCTATATACTGAGATGTTTTGATGTTATACATTGAGCTGGGTTTGTTATGGAGGGAGTCTTTGCCACCTTTTATCTACGGATCTTTAGAATAATGACGTAAAAGAAAGCCTTAATCTATGAGAGTGTTTATTCTCTGTAGTTTCTTCCCCCTTAACCGGATGCATAATAATGTACCTTCCCTCATCCACTGGACGGAGCACTAAAGAAGAAATGTCTTATCTGCATTTTCATTCTTTTTTTATTCCTTTGCCACCAATGGCATAAGGGTGGACTTTGACTGATTTCTCTAAATTTTAATGAATTGATCATTTCACTTAATCTAAATAAGAAAAGTTTGTTCTTGAACGCTGAAGTTTGTACATAACTTCTTTTTTTTTGGTCAAAATGTGATGGGCTTCTTTCGAGGGCTGACAAGTTCGTAGCCTTGTTAAAGGCAAGGGGGTGGGACCTCATTCTTGACTACTTGACTACGTGACCTCCTGGGTTGATGAGTAGTCTCTATATACCTGTTATGGAGAAACAAAATGTTAGCTTCTTACAAGAATCACTATTGTACTATGTTATGGCTCAATTCATTGCAATAAATATGCAGGGAAATTATATATATAACACAAGGGGGGACATCCAATTTGTGGCAATTCCTGGTGCACCTTAAGAGTTGTGCTTAACTGACCCTAAACCTTTTGTTTTTTTTGTATATTGGTTGCATATCGTTGTCTTTATTAGAAACAAATGAAATATCATATTAGCAAGAACTGTATATGATTTTTGTATTATTACCTATAAATATACAATTGGTGAACTGAAAAGTCCAAGATACATCATGATAATAGAATAATTGTCGATTAATTGTTTTTTTTCTCTTTCTCTATCACGAATACACACACATTTGCACACATATCTCTATACTCACTTACCGAACCAGCACACATTTTGGTTCAGCTCATAATAAAATCCTAGACAGTTATTATAAACAAATGAAATGCAACACAGAATGATGAATTCGGATGCATATAAGTCTTTTACAAATTATGGATGATATATGAAACTAAAAGACTTCCGATGTATCTCAAGCTTTTTTCTTTGCTGGTCATGTATATCTTATTTTCAATTAATTGAAAATTATAATCAGTCTTCAACAAAATAAAGAACGTAATAATGTTTTTTGTAACTATATATTTCTATCAGTATGTTAGGGCTTTTTTTTTATTGGCCAGGCAGTATGTTAGGGCTTTAAAGGAAAATAAATAGTCTAATATTTTTATACAGATTCACAATCAAGTCATCCAAATTTAGAAAATTAAGATAAGATCATAAATTGAAAAATGAAACATCAGATCTTAAACCATATGAAGATAAATAATCCTTTGCATCTAAAGGTGGCATCGCTAGCAATTGTGCTATAAGCTTTCAGGGATTGTAGACTACAATAAAGTTTTCCAATGTGAGCAAAAGTTGGAATGAAATTTTGTACATGTATCAGTTGAAATATTTTTTCCTTACATTGAATATTTATGTGCTTTAAAATGTATACATTTGAGTGGAAATTTATTGGAAGAATACATGTATTACATTGGTGTTAATATGAGTATTAAGTTTGGTGTTCGTTTGTATTTCTTAAATTGTGCGAGACCTTACTCATATAGTTGGCAGAAATGAATGGTGATGTAACCTGGAGTTGCGAGGGATTAAATAAAATTAAAACCTTATGGTCACATATTGGGGCCCAATACCACCCAGTAACTATTTCCCTAAAACTTTTAACATTAGAACATTTAATAACTGAATGTATTTTTAGTGGAACATCAAGAAGTGAAAGAATTACCACTATACTTGAGCAACTTTAAGCCTAACTCATGCTATGTATGGCACTTGATTCTGACTTGGATTAATCACTCAATCTAGGTGCACCAGGTGAACACTCATAACCCAAAGTTATTAGGCAGATATGCGCCCAGCCTTACTGTGTTCTATAGGGTGCTAGGTAATGACATAATAATTATCACTATATAAAATAATTATTAGAAATCCTATCAAAAAATAAAGAATTATTAGAAAGAAAATCATAAGACATTGAAAAGAAGGAAAGCCTTTTCTTACACTGAAAGTAAAAGAAGAATTTCAAATTCGGGTGTTATGCTGGTGGTTAATAAAAGGATGGAGTTGGTGGATATGCTTTTTCATGGGTCTATAAAACAATGATTTTACAAATGTGGAGAGATTTGGGTTCAGATGGAAGGGTTCAAGGACAAGAAGGTGGCCAAAAATAATTAGAGAGATGTGAAAGGAAAAGGCAGGATTTCTGATATATAATATATGGTTTTGGAATAGATATGGCAGAAGAAATTAGTCTAATCAGATTAAAATGTAGTTCAATGGAAGCTCTTGCTTTGCAGTTGGAGGTCCATCCAGAATAAAACTAATCCAGCTTCCTTTTTGGCTAAATGTTCATTCGTAATAGTACTAATCCTTGGGAATGAGATGATGTGCTTGTCACACATTTTTCTTGTATATGTGTTTGTATTGCCTACAAAATATTTATGTTAACTTGAAATACTAAACAAATTATACCCATGTCACAGGAATTTTGAACTCTGATGATGAATTAACCATTCCTTATTATAAAACAAACGAGTTTTTTATGGAAATACTTTTTCTCCCCTTTTTTCATTTTTTCCTTTGATTATTATTTTTTATTTGTTTGGTTTTTTTTGTTGTCCCCTATTAATCGGGCTCTCACATGTGTATACATTGAATGCAGTTTACTATTGCCAGAATCATGCTTTTTGAAAATTTTACATATTTAATTCTTGTACTTAACCTTGTGTTCTTGCTTTTAAAAGACGGTGATTTCAGACGTACAAAACTATCCGAGTATTACAATCAGATGTGGCCGTAGAACATTTGGAATGTTGTTCTTTTATTCTTCCTTCTGATATTATAAATGAGTTTTATATACAATGCATGCAGACTCCTAGAAGATGTATAGTTTTTGTCCTTGCCACTCATAAATCTGGAGTATGAGAAACTACCATTTTGTAGGGCTCAATATGAAAATAACTCTTCACTTAGTCAAGTAGTGTACCAAGATGGTGATATTGTTTCTAAAATATGCCATGGGAGATCTTTTTTTCAAGTCCGAAGTACATAGTTTGTTCATTTCCTAATAGTTTGAAGACAATTAGTACTCTACATGATGTGCACTTGGGTTCTAGGATGTATGCTTATGTTTTATCATTGGTCTTTAGGTCATTTTCAGTCAATTTTCTCTGTTCCATGTATCCTACGTAGTTTTAAATTTTCTTTTAAATTGCTTTCTCCATTTCGTGCTTTGGTGAACATCAGATAGGTATTGTAAACAGCTAAGATTATAAAAACCAGAATCCAGTTATGGTTTTGTAGTTGAAACTGAATATTCTTCTAGCTAGATGTATTTGTGCAATTGAAGTCTGCACTAATGATTAATTTTTCAGCAGTATTTATAAGTTTATATAGTGATTTGAGATTACGAACAATACATGTGGGAGTAATAGTTCCATTTCCACCACGTTTGACATTTTAGTCACAAATTTTGAAGTGGAATGGATGCTCAAATTAATGGTCCAAAAATGGAGGTTTTTTTTTTTTTTTTGGGCAAAACTTCTAAAATGGATGTAAATTTCTGAATCCATTATGTTCTTCTTGAAAAGTAGAAAAAGTAAATGAATAGTATCACATAAAGAAATGATTCCATTTTGTGATGTGTGCTGACATCCAACTATCACCTTGAAGTACTAAGAATAATAATGATACAGCTTATTTTCTATTCTAATTTACCATCTTCTTTCTTATGCAGAATGAACATGACAAGATTCGGGAGCTATCCCAGCAGTTGGCCATAGAGAAAAAACGTGCCGCAACCTATAAAAGACATCTCGACCTAATATTTGAGCACATTGAAGAGCACAATGAGAACCTGTCAAAGAAGATCCAACACATAGTAGATAGTGTTAAAGAGATTGAAGGAAAAGAGCAGCAAGGTCATAGATAGTTTTGCTAAGGAAGTTAAAGCACTTTTTGTTTTGGTGAAAACACAGAATCAAACAATGTTGTGGAGAATGCAGCAGGATGGAGCAGACATTGTTTTGATTTCGATGTTGCTTCACCCCAGTTTTAGGAATCTAGTTAGTTTCAATAGCTTGGGATGTTGTAGTCAATGGCATTCTTTGGACTGCTTAGCATAATTTATTGTCTACAGCAAATGCTCAGTAGGAAATTTGTTGAGTCCATGTACAGTTTTTTTGAGCCATCCATGTGAAATGTGCTTGACAATGCAATAACTTAAAGCAGTAGTGTACCAAGGAAAGTTGAAATGAGCCATCCCATGAAATGTGGAATTCTATATGAGCTCTGTTTGTATAGCATCAAAATATTGTATTAGATTGTCCTATTTAGTAGAAGTTGAACAACGAAATTAATGATAACTATCTTGTTTGTCTAAATGCTTTTAGAGTTTGAGAAGGGGTGTTGCTATTCAACCCCAACTTTTTATTAGTAGCCCCAACACTTCAATGAATTTTTTTATTTTCAATTCTACTTTACAGTAAATTGACATATAAAGACATAACATATGATTAAAAATAAAAATAAAAAATCACTTGAGGGCAACCTAAATCATTACTATATCCAACATCTCTACTCATCTCTCCAACATCTCCAACATTTATACACACCTCTCCACTCAACTCTCTAACAAAGCTCTAAACCCTACTACAACATTTTTATATCAAAGCAAACTAGTGTAGCTACGTAATATTAATGAATGGATGCTCAAGTTGCGGTTTAGGAATTTTCAAATGAAATATTTTCATCATTCCCTTGTTCTAACTAAAAATAATAATAATTTTTAAAAACTGAAATCGCAACATATTCGGCTCTAGTGCCGAACATGCATTGAGTTGTTTATTAATAAAGCATCGAATATTGATGAACAAGTTCAGGAGTTAATCATTGAACATAAAAATATATGTTTGGTAGTTTGTTACTGAATGACTTCAGAAATTTAAAAAAAAAAAAATTCGGCTACGATGCACTGAATCTTCAAGTACATGTTCGATAATGTAGCATCAAACATCCTACTAGGAGTTTGGTGAACCAATGCCAAAAAAACCCTTCTATTCTGTTCAAATTCAACAGTAAAAGGTTAGAATTGAAACGATTTTAGCCCAAACACAAATTATATACCAAATAACTTAAAATCAAAACCCTAAATCTAAGATTTGATTAATAAAAAAAGAGAACTTAGAACTTCAATTGGGTGGGTTTTTCCTTCTTGATGCAAGGGCAGTGGGTGGTGGTCGATGTTGATGGGGTTGATTTTCGGTGGTAGGTGGTGATAGTATTGGGGTTGGGTGGTGGTGGTGGTGGTGTTGGGGTTGGGATAGAAATTAGGCTCAAGTGCAAATACATACACCAACTATAGTGAGAATTTTAAGTTGGGCCATGAACAAAAAAACATTTAAAATTCTACATTAACTACCAAAAACTTACAATGTAGCACTTTTGTTAAGATTTTAGTAAATAAATAAATAAATATCACGCTAGACATAGTTGATGTGGCATTTTAATGATACGGTGAGGGGATGCTGGGTGGGTGGGGGATTTATGGGGTGATGTCAAAATTT